>BHFT01051683.1:0-28604 GCA_004320025.1 Laticauda laticaudata
AAAAGGAGAAGAGATTATTTATGATGTCACCAACACATTGCGTTCATTTCTTTTTTTAAAATAAAGTCTTGCTGGAAACTTTTTAGAATATGGTTTAAGCTTTGATGCTTGTGGATGGGTTAAGATAGCAGTGGGAATGGGTCTGAGATAGCTGTGGGATGGGCAGGGATACTTTGGTATGGGTAATAGCTGTGGATAGATAAACCTCCAGTGCAGATTATAGTGGGACTCTATGGTTCCACCCTCCCAGGTGCCACACCTAGGACTCTTATTATCATAATTAATGTTAATAATTATCCACACATGTCAACATAAACACAACTCTTTATTAAAAAACGCCCTGTTCATTGTAGGCCAACCAAACATACATGGCCCAATCTCATCCGTTGTGATGAGACAGGGCTTGAAGGAAGCATCATTAAGAGCATCTACCATCGCTGTTGCCACTCCACTGCTCAAGCTGGGGAGGTTGCACCAGTGTCTCAGGAGGTTGCGCTGTCTTCTTCTGCCTTCGCTCATGTGAGGCTCTGTGGGCCTTGCACATCCTCAGTGTCGATCAGGTTTCGCCTTGCCTCCATTCCCTAGGCTCCATGTCCCCATTGCCTTGCTGGAGGTCCACGAGCCGCTGTTCTGCAAGACTGGGTAGCGGGTGCGCATGAGATTGTGCAGGATGTGCAGCAAGCTTCCATGATCCTCCTCACGGTCCTCTGGGCAATGCTGTGCATGGGTGGTGAGAAGTACCTGGAACGCTGTTGGCCAGGATGCAAAGGCGTTCTCCCACCACCAGCCTGCTTGCCCTGGACAGCCTGTAGTTTGAAGATCCCTGGTCTTCACGGGTTGAGGAGTCTGGAAGTGTAGGGCTTATGAGGTAAGGTTCTGAGGAAGAAGGCGTCATCCCCCACCGATGAGAAGTAGGGGCACATCTTGTGTGTGTCGTTGGGCAGGGGTTTCTGGATCTGGGAAGCCACCACGATGAGGTTTGCCTTCCAGCTCCTCCTTGAGGTGACTGGCGTTGTATACCTGGGCATCTGAAGTGAGCGCCGTTTGCCTGAAGCATCGAATGTAATGAACTTGTAGTCAGCATCGACCATGGCGGAAGAGGATGATGCTGAAGAAGCCTTGGAGTTGAAATAAAGTGGAGCTGAGTTGGTTTGGAGATTTTGCAGGCCCGTGCTTCCATCTATGGCTCAAACGGGTGGTGTGGTAAGTTCCACTTCTGATACGCATCTTGCAGATCTCATTGTCTTCACAGCCTTCTTGTCTTCAGTGGAGGGGTACTGGAGGAGCTCCTGCCCTTGTATGTCTTCGATGAGCCCTGGCAGCCCCCACCACTTCTCTGACCAACAATGCTGATTGGTGTTTGATGGCACCCTCCGAGCCGTGCTGCATTCTCCTGTAAGGAGGTCCTGAGGCCAGGTGGCGCGAGTGAATGCACCCTTGAGCCCAGGTTCCAGGCTGGGCTGGAAGCTGGTGTTTGCCTTGGGTCACCTGGGTGTCAGGCGCTGCACAACTTTGTCAAACATGGCTGGAGGCATCCTCATGAAGTTTCTGGAAACGCCCGAGTGTCTGTCGTTCCTGAGCTCGCACCATCAGCTTGTTGTAGCAGTCTGTCTCTGCTCTTCGCTGGCGAACCATCTGTGCGGATCCAGACTCTTTTTGGGTGGCTCCTTTTCTTCTCGCAGTAGAGTTCACAGAGCTGCAGATGGCTTGCACTGTTGCAGAACGATGTGGCCTGCCGGAAAAGGACTTTTTACAATCCCACGAGTGGACATGACTGGATGCTGTGGAAGAGGAAGAGCCAGATGAAGGCTGCAGAGGTTTGCCACCGCTGGGCTGCTGTTTCTGAAAGTGAGATGAGGCGAGTGTGGCTTTCCCCCCTTTTTATAGGCAGTATAGGGTTCACTTTGCATCCATTTATGTATGCATCCTCTATGCATCCTCTATGCAATCCTGTAGAACATCTTAATATCCGAGATAGGTCCCCTCTGCGAACGTTTTTTCCGTTTTAAACACTTTGTTTCGTTCTGCATCCGCTAGGCAATCCGTTCTGCATCCATTCCGGCTTCCCTCCCTGGCGTCCGGGGCGGATGGAGTTCGCGGATGCGTAGTGGAGCGCCTAGCGGATATAGCAGAATCGTAACGGATTGCATAACGGACACGTAGCGGATGCGTGAGCGGATGTAGAACGGACGAACTGGATACATTTTCCGCGCAAAAGTTTTGGGCAGCCCAAAACTTTTGGAGCGGATGAAAACGTCAATAAACGGATGCTGGACGGGATAAGAGAGGAGAGCAAAAGCGGAGGCAGTGAGTTTAGCAGATTGCGGCGTTTGTCGAACGGATGGCAAGGTTTTTTGTCCGTTTTACATCCTCTTTGCATCCGTTGGTTCACTGTGACATGGGCTTTAGGCATAAATGCTGGCTGAGTGATTTTGGATTAGTTACTCACTCTAGCCTACAATTTCATGCTAGGTTCACCAGGCAGCCAATCAATTCCTCTCACGACCAATGGTTCCATACTTGGCTGATCATCATCATCAACAATAAAAATCAGACACCGTGTTTGCAGGAAAATGGTAGGGAGAATCAAAATTTTGATACCATATAGACCATCTGCAATAACTAGAAGTTATGGGGATATTCCTACTCATAAAGACAGTTTGTAACAAATGGGGGATTAGCAAATGAGCCACTCCTATACAGGCATCACAGTACTCAGTTCTCTCTCCCATATTACTCAAGTAGAATATCACTCCCATCACTCAGTAGAATATCTCCACTTGACCAGACAGGAGATGTAGTGGAGTCCTTATCTGATGTCTGAAGGCTGAAAGGGATTGAGTTAGGTGGGACAAAACAAGCTGACATTGAATCCTGTTGATGTGCTTATTGTCCCAGCATTGGCTCTAAACAGAAGTGAATGCCACCTGAAAGAGCAGATTTGCAACACAGCTCTTATTAGATCAAACAATGGAGTTTGATGGCCAGAGGAGACTGCTTAACTTTATTTTCTAGCCATTGTTGTTGTTTTTTGAATAAGTGGTTCTGCATTGTACTTGGGGCTGCCTTTCAAAACTCCCAAAAATCTGCAATTAGGACAGAACAAAGCAACCCTCATGGCTAAGACTTATGATACATTGGTTGATAATGTATTTCTGATTAAAATTCAAATTGTTGGTTCTATCTAAATGTTCTACCCATGGAACCATCTTTTTCAAAAAGTACACTTTGTGAGAAGCTGATGGATGGGAATGGGAACATGGAACAGACTTCTGGAAGGGTAGTTCAGCCCTCTGGAGCAACCTCTGCTTGTCATCTGAATATCTCTAAAAGCTTCACCCATACCCCTTTTAATATTTTGAAAAACAGTGAAGACCTGGTTTTTGCAGAGGGCATCTGTGGGTGCAATGTATTAAATGGATACCAGTGGTGGTATGCTACTGATTTGGCCCGGTTCTGCCGAGCTGGTAGAGGCAATGAGCAGTGAAGACCAAACCGGTTCTCTCCGCTGCTCTGTTGTTGGGCCTGCCCACCTGCCTGGGCTCCCATACTCACTATTATCTTCTGCTTTTGAAGCACAGTTGCTTTGTGCAGCACAGAAGAGTGCCACATGGCAGCTGCTGAAGTGACTGGGAGAGTGCAAGCTTGAAGGAGGTGAGTCAAAACGCTTCTGCACCTGTGCAAAGTGCGTGTTTGATGCACGTGTGCACGCAAAGTGTATGCATGTGTGCAAAGCACGCCAACCAAGACATGCCCACTGAACCAGTAGTAAAAGTTTTTGAATCCCACCACTGGTGGATACATTAATCTTTATCTCTAGGTAATGATTTTTAATCAAAGAAATGTAATTAATTATTTTAATTATATTTGAAATTTTATATGAGCAATCCCAAATATGTTGGAAGAGCAGACAGAGGATAAATTGTTGTAAATCAGAGATCTCCAAACTTGGCCATTTTTAAGACTTGTGGCTTTAAGCTATGCTGGCTGGAGAATTCTGGGAGTTGAAGTCCACAATTCTTAAAGTTGCCAAGTTTGGGGACCTCTGTTGTAAATAAATGTCCCCCCAAAATCATATACAGTTTGATCTCCCACCCTTTTGATAATCTTTCCAACAACACATCCAACACAACAATATATTAGCAATGGGGTTTTCAAACATCTGCCCTTGTGTAACAGCTTTACTGATTTGTAATAGCATGCAACTCAGTTATTCATATGAATGATTTTCAAATTATACTCCTAAAAAAGGAACAGACCAGAATCACAAGCAATTATAAAATGATACTGAGAAAAACATGTTTTGTTGTTTTAATTAATTATTGAATTTCAGGAAAGCAATAAAAATTGGGATTTTTCACAAGGCCTTTGGAGATAGACTCTCTAGAACAGGTGTCAACATTCCAGCAAGCCTCCATTCCAATCAGTAACTCCGAGATAAGCATAATCTCAAATGTACCTTTATTACAATAGCACCTGGCACATCTGTGGAATCTCGAAACTAAAAGTTTCCTGGACTTCCCACAATGTCCCAAACTACAATCCATCCCCTTTTCTCCCATCATCACATCACATGGACCAATTTCAATCTGTCCCAGTGANCATATTTAATAGCCTTGAACCAAGAAAAGAATTTTATTTTGTCTACTTAGAACTACTCAATTGAAATCACCCCCCTCCCACTTTCTCAGGCTATGTGGCACCATGAAATATGACTTCCAAAGATGACAATGGAGGTGTCAAATTTCCGTTGTCACTGCGTCGTCATGTTATGTATCACAACTTTTTCCCCTTTGCTAAACCAGGCATGGGTGTTGCCAGCACATGATGCATCTGGCTCGCGGGCAGCAAGTTTGATAGCTGTGCTCTAGAACATCACATACAATGGAAAACAATATAGGATCATTATTTAATTACCAATCTGATTTTGCTTAAGTATAGCATGCTGTTATGCTACTGTTATACATGTTATGCTACTTTGTGTTTTTGACAATATGGTACCTAAAATAGTGGGAGTATGCAGCATGCTATACTTGTAAAAAATAAAAGTGAATACAAAAAACCTCTAAACTGTGTACCAATTTGACAGTGGAATCAATTACCCACACAATTGGTGCTTCCCCTTCACTGAAGGTATCCGAGCAAAGCTTGAATTTCTATCTAGCAGGGAAGTTTTTGTTTTGATTTTGCACTGATCTGAGTTGGACACAAAAACCTCAAAAGTCACTGTCAATTCTAGGAATCCATGATTCTGATAACAGATTTCAGCATTATTCAAATCATGTTTTGCAAATTTTGCAAATGGTACCATCTGCTCAGTAAATTATATTGTTAAAAGATTCATATCAATCAAAGTACAAGAAATGTGGAAACAATATTTTTGTATTTTTGGCTGAATAACCTCTTGGTATCAAAACATTTAATAGCCTCAATGAACAACAAACTATGAATACAATAGAGGACATTTTTCATTTAGATTTCGTTTAATGTCTATTAAAAGGAGAGTTTTACTATAAATACTGTGAAGCCATATTTTATTTTGTATTATTTTTGCCCTTCTTCATGTACTTACTCATTTCTTTCATATCTGAGGGCTTCCCGGATAGACCATGCAACCTGGTATGGAGAAGTTTGATCTAATTCTTCTAGTTCTTCTCCACTATCTTCAGACCAGTCCAACCCTGAAAAGGGAGAAAGAAGAAGAGCTTCTTCAGCCACATTCAAGTGCCCCTGAATTTTTTTTTC
This sequence comes from Laticauda laticaudata, assembly GCA_004320025.1. Classification (NCBI taxonomy): domain Eukaryota; kingdom Metazoa; phylum Chordata; class Lepidosauria; order Squamata; family Elapidae; genus Laticauda; species Laticauda laticaudata. The sequence continues at coordinate 5,746 of BHFT01051683.1, forward strand.
CAGGACAGAAGATATACATTTCTGACTATGATGAAATAGTAAATAGTAATAAGTACCCTGTATATTCTGAGGAAGAATACTGAGACATCCCTTTATGGATTACCTTATTCTTTCCAATAAACAAATTTAAAGACCCAATGTTTCTCCAATTAGTTTGCTCGCATACAATTACCGATCTATTTACACTCAACAAAAATGCAGATACACTTCTGTACTTACCTAAATGTGGAAAGAGATCAGCATCTAGCTGATGTTTTTGAGTGCACAGTTTCACCAGTCTCTGTAATCGGCTCCTACAGAATGAGTATGGGGAGAAGGCTGTGGCTTTCATTAGGATCCTGTCAGCCCTGGGTGGGTCTGGGGCATGAACTTTAGTAGGGTGCAAGAGAGGCAGAGGTCTTTTGTTGGCCGACTGCCTGGCTTGTGCTATAGCATGTGTGGTGGGTGCCACTCCCTGTATTGGTAGGCTGGTATTCTGAGGTTGAGGTGACTTGCAAACTGAGCCCTGTGGGAGCACTGCTGGCTTTAAAGACGTTGGTATAGGTGAGACATGGGCATGTTGCTGTGGTTGCAAAGGCTGCTGCTGCAAAAGTGCAGGAACGGGGTTAAAGTGCTCTTGGCGAACTTTCAGAATCTCAGTTTCTTTCTGGCGTTGACGGTTTTGGGCTAATTTGCTCTGCAACTTTTTCTTCACAGCTGTCCCTTTCTTGAGCTCTTCATCTTCCTCATTGAAAGCAAAGGGGTCTTCCAATTCTGCTTCCAAGTAGTGGAGAGGAAGCCGGGCCCCTGGTGGAGAAAGGGACATCCCATCCAGGCCATTGGGCATCTTCAAAGCAAGTGGAGGAACTGTCAGGCTGAAGGCTATTGAATCCATCTGGTGCCGAACTTTTACCTCTTCTGTTGGATCATTCTTTTTCTTCCTCTCCTTTTTCGGTAAAAAGCCAAGAACTTGCAGATGACTGTTGCAATACCTTTGAAAATCAAAAGCAAAAATATGTATTTTTCTCATAATATTTATGTCTGAAAAGAATCAGGAAGAAAGAACTAATCATCAACACTTTGTCATTCAACCAAAACTGAGAAAAAAAATAATCTATTTATATTAATGGGAAGACTCTGTGAAGGACATATAAACTGTCATGCTCAACTCTTCAAAAATGGAAGCAAAACTTGAATTACAGTAAACATTTTATGGAAACAATTACCATACCCAGAGCTCCGAACATTTGCAGTTATAATCTGCATATTTAAATGATGCCCATTTGTAAGGGAGGATGGGACTGATTATTTAAGTGTAACTGTACCACAAATGTAACAAAAACCAAAACATAAATAAATGTTCTTTAATTCCTTCAACTTGGCTTCACTGTTCAATTGTTCACAGTTGGAGATTAAACTCTTTCCAAAATAACAATTCCAAATGAAAGAAATACAGACCAAACTCAAAGAGCAGATAATGAAGCAATAAAAAAACCAAAAACAAACTGCACTGAAGAAAGTTCTGTGACAGATCGGGATAATTAATTACAAACTTCAAGAAGATAACCAGCTATAGTCCGTTGGAAGAATGCCAACAAAGATAAACCTTATCCAGGAATAAAAAACTCTGCTTCCAGCATATGCTAGCATGCAGGTCCAAACTCTTATGCAGTTCTCACATCTGCATCCCATGAAGAAGATCAAGGCCCCCTCCTCCCGAATAGACCTTGTCTTTCCCTTATCTTCTCCTCCCTGCATGCCCTAGGATGGATAGGGGATGGGCCTGGGTCCTCCTCTACCGTCTCAGCTGGCCTCTGCCCTTCCCCAGCCTCCTCCACAACCTCTGGAGCCACCCTTCCACTCTCCCTGTTGACTGTTCTTCCTCTCCCTCAGAGTCAATCTCCATCAGGTGCATGACAATAACAGAAATCTTTCAAGACAATCTTTTTCCTATCCAAATAAAAATAGCTGTGTTAGAATTAACACATTGTGGAAGCTTAATTCTCTAACACTTCTGGCTTATGCTTGAAATGAAGAAAAGTGTAAAAATAGTCTAATTTAATAGTCCATCACAGAAAATTGTTTAAAAATGGAAAAGTCTATCATTTTAACTTTACTAAATCCAAGAGAAAACTCTGCAATACAGCATACTGATGTCTGATAAACCAGGAGCAGGGTCAGCTCAGCCCCTTACGATGAAATTTACCAGGTAATCTTATATTGCTCATTTTTGTAAATTAATCATCCTCACAGCATTTTTATGATAATATAGAAGAACTGAAAAAATTATGTATGATGTCCGAAACTCCTTAGATGGCGAGATGCCAGAGTACCAGGTTCCCATTATTTTCATTTTTCAGCCAAGATTTTAAAATCCTGTCCTCAAGGGGCCAGTCATCACTATTCTATAAACGAATAAACAGCCACTTCCAACACTGTCAGTCAGTCAGTCAAACAGGAAGTATGAAGCCTAGCATCATTTTTGTACTCCACTGAAAGTTTCCTTCTACACTATTTTACTTGCAGAGCTAAATAAATCAGAATTACCCAGGTCTAAATATACTATAACCACAGATAGACACATTATAGTATTATCAATAACTATTAATTAGTTTCTATAGCTTATTCAATGTGCTGGTTTTGTTTCATTCATTAATTCATTAAATTTATAAGCTACCCATCTCAATTACATGATTCTGGGTGGCTATCTAAAGCCCATGTCACACTGAACCAATGGATGCAAAGAGGATGTAAAACGGACAAAAAAGCTTGCTATCCGTTGGAAAGAAACGCGATGCCTATCATTTGTGTATCACTTGCATTAACGTGATTTCAATACCTTCATCATCTGAATCATCCGTCTACGCTATATACTGCCAAAAGTTTGAGCTGCAAAAAACTTTTTTGAGAAAGATGAACTTCCGCTGCGGTACGATCTAATCCAGAACACACGGGAACAAGGTTACTAAGTCTGTTGTCATCCGTTACACGTCGATGTATCTCTCGGCAGATCTGACGGCCATCCAACGCACTCACGATCCGCTGCAGCGAAAATGGAAAGAGGGAGGAAGCGAAGGTAGCGCGAAGTCCACACAGCGTAGTAAGGACATAGAAGGATGTAAAGCGATGATCTCATATATACAAAATACCATGTAAAAAATGGAACCAAAAAAAAGTTTCCCCCAAATATTAATGGTGGAAGTCTCGGATATTTAGGATGTCTGGATATGTCGTATATGGTTATGATCTCAGATATTTAGGATGTCTGATGTCTAGAGTATGGAAGGACACTGGCGCGAAAACCGACAAGTTTCCTATAAAAAGGGGGAAGGGGAAATCACTGATACACTATCAGCCAGCAGCCTGGTGTGCGACATCTTCCGCCTTCTCTTGCTTATTCCACATCATGCCATGAATCCCAGATTAGGGATCATCAACACCTCCTTTTGTAGCCTACTCATTCAAACACAGTAACCAAGTCTTTGCAGATTGTTTCACACTTTTCTTGCAAGGAGAGGATGACGTCGAAGAGCTGTCTGGGTCCGAAGGTGTGATCGGGAGAAGAGTGGGAGTTTTGGACTTCTATGAACAAGTAATGGTGGTACTGAGGAATGAAGACCCGTGTCATTACCGCAAACTTTCCTGAGGAATGCCACGCCATGTGTGACGAAGGTTTGTGGACGCTGAGACATCAGGTTGACCAGGCAAAACACCAACTTCATCCAGCCTGGACCTGAGACTGAAGTGGCACTGTGACTCTTGCGCCCTGGCTCGGGGACCACGTAACAGAAACAAATGCAGTGCTTGATGGGTGCCACACAACACCATGAGCATTGTGGTCAGAGAAGGTGGTTGCAACACTATACGGAATACGTGGAGGAGCTCCTGCCAGTGTCACCACTGAGGAAGGCTGGAGGAAAGTTGCAGAGCAGTGTATCAGAGTGAACTTTCCCACACCGTTTGGAAGCCATAGATGGGAAGCTACGTGGCTGAAAGCTCCACCCAACTGGGGTCCAATTTTTCAACTACAAGGTGTTTCAGCATCATCCTGCTTTGCCCATGGTTGAATGCTGAACTACAAGTTCATGTACATTGATGCTTTCAGGCAACGGGTCAGCTTCAGATCCAGATTATTACAGCAGTGACCTCAATGGGGTGGGCTGGAATCGTAACCTCATCATGGATTTCTCCAAGATCGCAGACCTCTGCTACCCAACGACACACAAGATGTTGCCTACTCATCGTGGTGATGACGCGCTTCTCCCTCGAAGCCTACCTCATGAAGACCCTAACACTTACAGACTCCTCACCTCGTGAAGACAGGAATCTTTCACTTCAGGGCTGTCCAGGGCAAGACGGGTGGTGGAGATGCTTGCATCACTGGCAACTAGGTTTCGAGTACTTTTCACTACCATGCAGCATCAACCCAGGACATGTGAGGAGCATCGTGAAAGCTTGCTGCACTCTGCACAATCTCATGTCGGACCGCTACCTAGTGTGCAGAACAGGCTTGTGGACCGTCAACAGGCAATGGGACATGGAGCCTGTATTGGAGGAAGGTAAACCTGATTAACACTGGTGGATTGCAAGGCCCAACAGAGTCTCCTGTGGAGGGGAAGAAGCAGCGCAACCTCCTGAAACACTGGTGCACTCAGCTGGAAGCAGTGGAGTGGCAGAAGATGGTAGATGTTAATTGGTGCTTCCTTCAGCTTGGAGTCTTTCTCATCGCACTGCAATGAGATTGTGGCATGTATGTTGAGTGGGCTTACAAATATGAGGCATTAATCGAAGAGTTTTGTTTCTGTTGAAATGTGTTGATCAATAATTTAATTTGTAAATTGATTTAAAGGGCCATATGTGTGGCAGTGGGGGGTGGACCATACGTCCACTATTGCTTGCACTGGAGGTTTATTATCCACAGCCTATCTTAACTCATCCACAGCTATTCCATCCGAATGTTATCCTTACCGGAATCCAACAGCTTATCATTACCCATACCACAGCTATCCATCCCATCGCTACTTTACCCATCCCACGCTATCATTAACACATCCCAGCATCAGCTATCCATCACAGCATGCCACGTATCCCTATCCCACAGCTATCCTTACCCGATACCACACAGCTATTCATAATTGCACAGCTATCTTCCTATCCCAAGCCATGCAAGGCTTTACACCTTTTTTCAAATTTTCAACGCAACATTTAATTAAGTAAGAAAAATGACGCAAGTGTGCTGAAGCAAAGACTAACCTTTATTAATAGCAAACTGTATGACTTTATTAAAAAGCAACTAATGAACACAAATAAAGTGTTTTTAAGCAAAGATAAGTGAACAGATAAACACTCAGTCTCTTGGCACTATTTCTCAGTCATCTGAGGCGTGCCCAGGTTAGATTAAAGGGCAGAGAACTATGGAGGTGATGTTGCTGAAGTGCTGGTCTGAAGGCGCCATTGGGTGCCATGGGCCCGGAGTACAACAGAAGATGGTGTTGCAGGAATGTACTGAGAGCTGACTTCAGTCCCGTGAGTTTGAAAGGCACTTCTCAAAGTACTGGATGTAAGGCCCAAGACTGATGACAGATGATCTGAGGAAGGGCTTGGCTGTGGGTGAGGGAGGGAGAGTGTAGTGGGGCTGTCTGGTCTTGAAGCTGGCAGCGGCGCGGCTGTGGTGTCCTGTGGTGTCCGAGGACACTGGGGCATGGACTGGCAAGGGCTGCCTCTGCTGTTGGAAGTTCCTGGTATGGTAGGCTTGGAAGGCAGAGGGCTGCAAATCATCGTGAGGGGCTGCCTGTGACAATCGCCTGAGGTGAGAGCAGACTGGAAGTGATAGAGGAGAGTTCAGCTGGGCCTTGAGGGTGCGAGACTGGTGGAATCGCTCTCCTTCACGCTCTAACGGCCTCGGGCATGTCCATGAGGGTTGGCTCATGTAGCGTGATGAAGGGCTGCGGTTGAGGATCGGTATGGTCGAAATGGACAGCTGGGAGAAGAGATTGGTGCTGGCTTTATTGATCGTCGCCTGATCTCCAAGAGGACAGTTGGCTCTGTCCCCTCCGGTTGCTCCTCTCCGCTTTCTGTGGAGGTGGAGCTGGGGTGGGGGTGTGGTCTCTGGCTGCTGCTTCTTCTTGCTCCATCTGAGACAGGGGATCCTCCACATCCTCCGGCATGGGATGGAGCTGTCGGGGGGTCTCTGTCATGGGGCCTCAAAGACACCTGCTGGACATTGTAGCTGTCTCCTGCTTGGAGAGAGTGGCTCTTCTGTGGGTGTCTGAAGAGAGGGTTGACAGAGGGTCTTGCTCTCAGTGGCGGATCTCACCCTCCAGGAAGCTGCACCTGGCCATGACATAGGTCTCCGGTCAGTGAGCTTGACAGCGGCTGCCCGGATTTCTTCAGGTGCAGCTTGCCTATCAGTGTGAATATGCTTCACCACCCCAGGAGGACATCTGAAGTGTAGCCGTTCTCTCTCCACGCTGCCCTGTCCGCTTGGTGTCGTGATAGAGCTGTGGCTTCCTCCAAGGTAACTCGTTTCCTCCGCCATTCCAGCACCTCCCTCATGGCTTCGAAATGGAGTACTGTTTCCTCTCCCTCTTCTCCTTGCCTTTGCCTCTTCCTCTGTCTGGCAGGGCTTCAGCTTCAACAGCAGGGCTTTGAGGGCCTTGGGGCTGTCCACACAGCAGCAGCAGCGGAGAGAGCAGAGCACAGGCGAAGCAACCACAGCCCACAGAAACACCAGCAAGCAGCAGGAGAAGCAGCAGAACAGCAGCGCAGCACAGAGCCCAGCAGGAGAAGCACCAGCAGCAGCAACACAAGGACACCAGCAGAAAGCCAAGCAGCTTCAGAGTCAAGCGCAGGGGGTGGGACGGTGATTCTGTCCTTCTTGCAGCTGGCAGGATAGCACAGCTTTCTTTCTTCCGATGTGTTTCTCTCAAGATGTTCTGTGGCAGCAGGTCTTTCGTCTGAATGTGACCTGCTTGCGAGCTGCATCCTTTATATCCGTGGATTTACACAATTAAAAATTAAAAATTTAAAAATGAAAAATGCTTGAAGAGCAAGAAAGAAGGGTGACAAAGAAGAAGAACATCTTTAATTCAATTACACAGTGAATGCTTTGCATCCGCTAGCATCCGCATGCATCCTATAGCTCTGTGATGCATCACGTCATCCGTACGCAACGCTACGCATCGCTCTTCCGCTACGCGTCCGCTTCTCTGTTCCCCGGACCTGCAGATGTGTCATCGCTTCCATCCGCTTCCATCCACTAGGCTTCTATGAACATGCTTTACATCCCTGCTACATCCTCCCAAGTATCTTCCTTTCCGTTGTTGTCTGCTCTGTTTATGCAAATTTGGGGCACTTTTGAGAGCGGATAACAATGGATGGAAAATTTGTTTGTCCTTTTTACATACGTTTTGCATCCGTCGGCCAGTGTGACCTAGCCTTAAGTTTTAAAACAAGATAAAGCATTATAACAAACTAATAAATAACATATGTAACAGGCAAGATAAAAACCAACCAATGCAGCAAAAAACACAACCATGCCATTGTCTCAATACACTTGGGTCCCCAGGCTCTCTAATACCATATACAAAAGTGATAACCAATTTGAATAGGATCAGCATGCTGTGTTCCAAGCTGTCAGCTTCAGCCACTATCATAACAGCTGAATTTTTATCAACTGCAATTCCCTAATTGTACTCAAAAGTAGGTTCAAACCTTCAACTGATGACACTACAGATAGCTGAAAGTACAGAGGATGTGCAACCTTGCAATGAAAATCAAATGTACAAAATCCATAAAATTAAATATAAAGAAAAAATGAAGCACAATAGGTACAGAAATCATCCTTAGAACTGAAAGTGAAACTACTGAAGTGGTGCATAGATTTTCATTTTAGGAGTAAGTACCAATAGTCCATGAATATATTGCATAATAGCACTTGGTGCTATTAAAAGCCGTGAAGGCCTTGGAGAAGACATTCAGCTGCCATAATGTGTCTGTATCAGGCCTGCTCAACACATGGGCCATGGGCAGCAAACATCCTGCTAGGCAGTTTTGTGAAGTTTGGGAGCATTTTTTTTTAAGTCAATCAATCTGCCATTACCAAACACTGCTGCCTGCTACAAGGATATACTGCCAAGTGCATCTCAAACCTCATCATGGTCATAAGCTCCACTGCTGCTACCAGAAAATATTTGTAATGCAAGTATATGCAAACATGTATAGGATGAGTCTCAGATAATTTACTACTTACACAGAATTAAAGGCACATATTATTTTGAATACCATTAAGAGAATGGCTGGCTGCTAAGAAATATAACATGATAACAACATAAAAAATAAGGTTTAGTGGAACTGGTGCAAAATCTTTCTGGTTCACACTTCTCCCACTTGCAGTAATTATCATCTGTTAAAATGGCAGAGGAAATTTTGTTGTTTGATGGAAGAGAAACCAGATCTAAACAAAAACCTATGTTATGTATAAACTGATAACCAAGTTTAAAGCATTTGCTTTTAATTTCTTTGACCCCTCTTTTTATTTTTATCCTTTTAGAAATAACTTATTGAGGCTTGCAGGCACAAAAAAGCAAAATACAAGAACTGAAGAGAAGAGATAAGAGAGGATCAATCAGAGCAGTTGCACTATCCATTTTAAGATCTAACCTATCTGCACTGCACTGAAGAACTAGAATGGTTCAGTGCTATCCATTTACCGGTGGTCCTAATTTAATGACCACAACTGGAATTGACAAGTTGAATCAGGAATTAAGTGAAACTGCAATTGTGCTTATGATCTTACTTCAACTTTCCTTTGCTTTACAGACTAGCAAAGGTTGTATCTGCAAGGACTGCTCACAATGTTATTTTATAATCATGCCCTTCTGTCCTCTGTTTTCAAAGTGTCCATTGTGTCTTCAGAGAGAAATGTAGAGGATGATAAAGCTGTAACAGGTCCATCTACCATTGGCAGTTGTAGCACCTCAGTGAAGTCTGTAACTACACTGCAATATCTTTTGTCACTCTCACTTGGATTGGGGTATGTTCCTAGTTGGACCCATTGCCTCTGGACCATGTCCCGGAATAATTTGGGTGAGGGGATCTCTCATTCTCCGTTGTTGGCTCTGAAAAGAGCAGTTCACTTGGGTCTGATAAACCCCATGCTGATTCTGACGTACTTGGCTCAGCTCCCATATGAACTGTGGTTTTGGCTTTATACAGGAGGGGTTTAAAGAGGGCCGGGGGAAATAGCTCTGTGAAAGCTAGGGGGTCAGGAGCCAATCCTTCATCCTCTTGAGAATATTAGTTCTCTTTGGTCTTTGTCTCCTGAGAGCCATTCCCTACTTTGTAGGGATGAAGTGTGTGAGTTAGGTTCCCTAAAGCTCTCCAAGTGTCTTTGAACTTGGGGTGCCAGGTGTTGACTATGATCTGAGCAGGAGTCTGATGCCACAGAGGCAGTTTGGCTTCTTTGCAGCAACCCCCTACTTTATGGCTTCTGAGATCAGAAGTTTCATCTGCTCAGAAATTTCAGGTCCCTGGTTCTCTCCTGGGGGACAGCCCCACTGCTGTGGGAATAAATGTGGCCTCTGGGGCAGGGTTCCTCTTCTTTTAAATAGGCTACCAATGGCTGGCAGTCTATTTGACTGTGGAGCAAAGGGATCCTCATTGCTGCCTTTTATAAATGGTAACTGTGGGGGTTGTTCTTTGGCACCATCTGGCGACAGAGTCTGGGAGCTCAGAGTCTCTTGCTTCCTGGCTGAAATGAGTGGGAAATGATAGGGTCTCCCCCAGGGAAATCTGCCCATTTCCGTCTCTCAGCTTGCCTCTCAGCTTTGGAGATCTCTTTCTCCAGGACTCTTTGATGCCTCTGGGTGTCCCTTTCCTCGGCCTTAGAGGCTTTTCTGGAATGCAGGGCTTTTGCCCTTATTCAGCTGTTCTTCTATTGCCTGCTAAGGGGACCTTCTGGGTAATCTGGGGCTGTACAGGGGCACCTGGTCATCTCCACTCATGTGAGTCACCTCATGGCTCTCTGAAGCAGCAGTATCTTCCATCCTTTGTTTCTCCGTCCTCCCCCCCCCCCCCCCCCCCCCCCCCCCCCCCCCCCCCCNCCCCCCCCCCCCCCCCGCTCTGTTGAAGGCTTTCCAGTGCCCTGCTGGGCAGGTGCCAGGATGTCTGCTGCTGAAAAGCACACCAAATGTTGGCTCTGTTTGAATGAGCTGGAAGATGGCAGCTGTGCTGGAAAGACCGAGGTCACCAGCCACATTGCTACAGCAGTATGCTGGTTGGACCGGGGGAGCCAGCTTAATCCTTGTGGCAGCTGTGCCAGTAAGACCAGGAAGCTAGCCAATCTGTAGCAGCAGCTATGCTGGTTGGACCAGAGTAGCCAGCTGAGTCATTGTGGTGGCTGTGCTGGTAGGACCAAGGAAGCTTGTTGAGTCGTTGCAGCTGCTGTACTGTTTGTCTGGGAAAACAGACGATTGTTGCGGCGGCTGTGCCGGTTGGACTGGGATAGTCAGCCGATTCGTTGTGGTGGCTGTGCTGGTTGGACCAGAGGAGCCAGCCAATTCACTGTGCTGGCTATGCCGGCTGAGCTGGGGAAGCCTGGTGTTCGCTGTTTGAGATCAGGTCGTGAATCCAGCTTTCAAGAGAATCCAAAGAATTTAACTCTGCATTTTTGCTCTGTGGAGCTCTTGCTAAATGTTCTTGCAGAAACTCTGGGGCTAAGAGTCAAAACTGTGAATCAGTCAAGAGAGGCGTGGCTACAAAAAGGACTCAGTCTCTGGGCAGAAAGGCGGAGTTAACCCATTCTTTGGATTCTCTTGTCAGCATATTGGAGAACTAACAACTAACAAGCCACTAGATAAGCAAGTAACTTTTAAAACAGGAAGAATGAATGGTTCATACAACAGAAAAATATAACAGAAGCAGAAGTCCAAGAAGCCATATAGGTACTCTTAAAAATATTATAGCACATTGTATTTATACTCATAAAATGATAGTCATAGGGAACTTGCCCATTCAGAAAAAGGCTGCAAAAGAAAAATACTGGGTTGCAGCCTCCCACCATTTTAAATTTCCTAAGAAGCCTTTAAAAATACGTGAGATAACAATTTGTTTGAAGTAGTGTAGGCTGGAAGACCTCCTAGAAGACTGAAGTAGTGTAGATTGGGGTAGAAGACCTCCAAGATCCCTTCCAACTCTGTTATTCTATTCTGTTCTATAATTGATCAGATTCCACTATTATTTGTATAGAAAAGGACTGTCAAAAAGTGTTTTGTTGGAGATAAGCTTCTTTAAAACATGTTTTACAGTATCCTTCACTTACCGAATTTAGGGAGAAAGTAGGAGATTATTTAAATATGATTGTGTGACAAAACCTAAACTTAGAGGATACTATTCTCTTAAACTACATACCTAATACTTGGAATTTGACAATCGGGGAATATAAATGGGCCCAAAGACTGAAATTACAGCATTGGGAAGAGAAATTCATGGCTCATTTTTCTTAATGATTGAAGACCTGATTGTACTTGTACTGCTAAGTACTGATTGTACTTAGCAGACTGCCGAGACATAGACTATGTATCAATAAGTATAATGAAATAAGGGACTGATTTGTACAAAATACAGTAGATTAAAAAAGATAGTTGTATAAATGTATCAGAAATATATCCTGAATAATATCTGCATTAGACAAATATATGTAGAATTCTGTTTATTATGACATTATTTTTTGTATATTTCACTTTCATGTTATAGTACTTTTCATGTTCTTCTTTCCTTCTTACTGACAACATACCACCATTATTTTTGTGTTTTTCTCTATTTTTGTTATTAAAAAACAATGAAATACATATTTTAAAAGGTTGAGTGTTTAGCGAGAAGACATTTCTGATGACCCATTGTGTAATTTTGTGATATTCAACTATTTTTCCAACAGATTCCCCTCATTCTATTCCTCCAACTAAAATGGAAGCTGTTATAATCAAGTTTTGGGATAGGAAGAGGGGTGGGTTTCAGCTAAGATAATGTTTAGTCTGACCCTTGTGGAAAAGGACACCTTTACTTTTTTTCCACTATGTTTTATAGATCATAGTAAGTTGCCTATAGAGTTCCTTTGTGAGATAGGCGGCCATATATGTCCTGTAAGTAAATAAATACATTCATCAATTTCACAAGTGGTCTCTCATTAATATCACTGATCATTCAGAGATTTATATAGCTTCCATTATTTACTTATTTTGTTGATACTCTGTTTTAGTTTTGCTGCTTTCACTTACCTACGGTCCTCAGATTTAGGGATGGGGTTGGTGCAGCGTTGGCTATTGTACTTCGCCACATATTCACATTGCTTGAAAGGAGCAGTCTTATCCTCCAGGACATGCCTGATACAGAAGGCGTAGCCATTTAATCGCCTCTGCTTACACAGTTTGGGGCTGTAGGAGCACAACGGCTTATTGTCAACCTCAGAAAAGTGTATATGTTTGCCTTCATACATCACGTGATTCTTTTTCTTGTGAACATCAGCTGAAAGAAAACACCAACAAAAACGTTAAAATGTAAAAGGAGAAGCTGCTGACACATATTGATGTTAATCTATATGAACATCAGGATTTACCTAATTTTAAATCTTCTGTACCATGTTAACATTAGCAGAGAATCTCAGAGATGCCACTATCTTGGAATGATGATGAGTCAAGATGAAATAGATTGTCTAGGAAAAAAATCACAGGAAAAATATATTAAAGAATACATTTGAGAGAGCTACACTGGTTACGGCATAAAACTTAACTGTATTCAGATATAGGTACCTTGATACTTGCCAAAATGTTTTGGTCTCCAACTCCCAAGATGCAATTAGCCTGGCCAATAATCAGAGAATACTTATCTAAATCTTTGCATGCAAAATATATTGCAGATAACATGAATGTCCCAAGGACAGCTTGGGTCACTGAATCCTTCCATTTAATTATTGGCAAATGTACTTGGGTTCTTAGTTCCATCTGCACCACAACTCTTAGATTCCTTGAACTTCAGCCCTTTCACCACAGATCCCCATCTTAAAGATTGCATCATATGCAAATTAGTGTACAGTATATAGATTTCCAGAAATGTTTGTTTAAATAATAACTACTTTCATTGGATAATAAATGGAACAAGGGGCAATGGATCAACTGTTTTGTTAAGTACCTCTTCTGAGCGCTAAATGATTTTCATTTCCTCCTTTGGGGAATCAATATATGTATTTCTGCTTGAAATCAAATATAAAATACACAAGTATTTTATTTATTTATTTATTGAATTTATATCGCCGCCTATTTGCCCATGGTGACTCAACTAAATTTACTAATGAATTTTGAAACACAGGACAAAGGAGTATACCTTAACCATATATTTTACCTCTAAAATGTTTGTTTTAAAAAGAAAAGTGTGCAGCTAATTTTTGAATAATTATCCATGCTACATGCTTGGACTGCCCAAGTTGTTCCAGGTGTTTGCTAACAAATGTATTTGCTTTGCACTTTAACCAGGACCTTTGATTTATGAAATAATAACATCAATAAACATATGTTAGTATATATTAGCTATTTGTTCTTCTGAGCAGATAAATAAACCAGACATGGATAGTCTGGTGAGATGTATACTGTACCCACATTGTTGGATATTACCACTGAACACTCCAGCAATAGAATAATCAGGGAAGCCATCGAGATAGAGAAACACCCCCATAACATGAATAGACGGGATGATACCTCCCACCTACCCAGACATCTGGAAGCTAGCCCTCACCAACAAACGAGTCCGCAGCCACGAAAACCACCAGACCCAAAACAAACACGGGACACCACTGCCAATCCCCTCATTAGACCTAGGCCCAAGCCCATCCTATAAATGAAGGACAACCACCATCCAGAAAACAGACTACGGCTGCTTCGCCAGCTGTCGCACCCCTGACCCCAAAACCAAACAAGCTGACACACGCCAAGAACAAAGACCCAGACCCCAAACTCAAAGCCAGACTAAAACCCAGAATGCTACATCACAGCCACCTGCTCAGGATATCACATCAGAAAACTCAGGAAATTATACCACAAGAATTCAAGAAGTTGCAACACAGCAAATGACCAGGATATCACAGCACAAGACCAAGGATACCACAGCAATAAAGTCTCACAAGGTCATCACATAACCCAATACCCAAGCTGTTACTACACAGGAGGCTAATGGAAAACAGATCACTACAAAACAAATGACCCAGGATATCACAACAAAACTCACAAGGCCATCACACAGCCCATTATACCAACATCAACTCCATCAACCAATCAAGAAGCAGCAGCGCAGCCAACCAGCCCAGCACACCAGCCCCCAGCACCAATATTTATAGAGACAGCAGCTCTGATCACCCACTGCTTGCACTGGCACGAAGCCGAAAGCACCAGCCTGAGGATGGTGAGTGGGACCTCACCGAAATGTCGCCAAGATACTCTTAATCTTACACAGGAAAAGACACACCAAGACCTACATACCTGTACCCGTGAAAATCTACAAAACACATACAAACACACATGGGATAAACTAAAAAGAAATTATGAGAATCAAATCTGTTCTATTCAATCTCATTTTCTGATTCCAAAGTATAATTAGAAATTTTTTGCTTCAGATGAATTCTCCAAGAAATTACATAATAATATAACTGAATTGGAATACAACAAGATATGCATTCTTGGAGATTTTAATGCTATTGTAGACATAAGACTGTACTATAAAACACAGAAAGTGAATAAAAAAATAGAAAGACATTGCGGAAATCTTTCTTTCAGATGACTGAGGAATTGAGCATTAAAGATATATGGAGAGAACTGAACAGTAAGAATAGACAATATACATTTTACTCCAATAGACATTTATCTCAAACATACAAGAAGTTAACATTGAAACAAGTACTTGGATGGACCATAATCCAATATGGGTCAAATGGAAGGGTCAAAGGAAAAGATCAAGATGGACTTTGAATAATTCAATTCTGAAAGAAAAAGAATTCATTAATAACATGGTGAAAGAATTGACTCTCTTTAAAAAAAAAAAAGAAAAAGGAGGAAACTTCACTACAAAATGTATGGAATACTATGAAGGCCTATGCCAGAGGCATGACAATAACTTATATAAGAAGGAATATTAAAAAAGACAAACATAACAGATTTTAGAAGAAGACTATAAGAAATTGGAAAAGAAGTTATAATGCAACCCACAGCATAAAAATCAAATGGATATAATCAAACATAAAATGGGATTAATGGAAAAAGAAGAATTGGCAGACTTCCAGTTTGGGCTTCTTCAGCAATGGACTGAAATCTGCGATTGTGCATGGTTTTGATCCGTGCTTGCCACTGGAGCGCCCCAATCCTTTGGATTTGGGGCTGAAGCCACTGCGTAGAGGTGGCAAAGAAGGGGGAGACTCCTCAACTAGCTGAGTTGAGGAGAGCTGCATCTCTCCTCCTTGGCTGGCCATTACTCCCTTTCCTGAAGGTGGTTGCAGCGGTGGTCAGAAATGGCCACCTCAAAGAAGAAGCTGACCAGACAAATTAAGCAGGAAGAAGACAAAAGGGAGAGCATGACAGACCGGGCTAAGCAGAGACAACAGCTAAGCAAGGTACCCTGGAATTAAAAGTATTAAGAGTGTTATCCCTAAAAGAAGATTTTTAAAGTGACAGTTACAATCGGCTTTGAATGTTAAAAAGAAGAAATCTAAGTAAGGAATTTGTGATAATTTATTTTCACACTAACAGGCAATTTTAAGCTGAAATTAAACTGTCAAAAGGAAAATAAAAACTTTCTGGATACTCTAAAGTCCTTAAAAAGAGAAGAGTGGAGGAAAAAGGGTGGAACTTGGAAAGAATCAGAGAGTGTCACCTGGAAATAAAAGGGATTAACAGTGAAACTTTAAAAAGACTTTCAAAGGATACATTGTAACTGAAACTTTATTAAAAGATAACAGAATCCCCAGAAAGGAAAAGTTAAAGAAAGAACTATGAAGAAACAGTTTTGGATTACTTGGTGAATTTTAGAATTTTGGGTGTTGAATTTTTAAAGTCAGTCAGGTGGTTGTTTAAAAGTGTTTAAAATGGCAGTACTCCTTGAGGAATTAAAAATGGAACTTAAAAAAATGAAAGAGGCACAAGAGGAAGGAGGATCTTTTGGCTTCGTATTTCAATTCTTAGAAATGGAGATTTTGAACTATCAAAAAAAAATGAAAAATGCTTGAAGAGCAAGAAGAAGGGTTGGACAAAGAAGAAGCCATCTTTAATGGTCAAATAATGCAATGTGAGGTAAAATGGAAAAAGGGGGGAATTAAAAATTTAAGATTTGAGGAAACAATTAAAAAAAGGTAGTTTGAAAATAAACACAACAGTAAGAAGAAACAGAAAATGACAGAAGGGAGAATTAGAGGTGGGGGAAACAAAAAGGGGGGGGTGAGAAAAAGGGGGGAAAGATAAAAAAGAAAAGAAGTTATACAGGACAAAAACAGGAAATAAAGAAACGGGAAACGTACAAGGATTAAAAGTATTAGCTTATTTAAAAGACACAGAGATAATGGTTAAATCAAATCAAAAGTGAGAATTCTGCAAGGGTAAAAAAGATAGTGTTGCTATAGTAGAAATAGTAATGAGCTAGAAATGAAACAGGTGATTAAATTACAAGATAAAACTGGTATTGTGATGTAATGGTATGCTTACTTATAATTAAATGTAATAACGAGAGAAAGGGAATAAAGGTAAAAGAAGCTGAAATAAGAAGGAATGGAAATATTTTAATTGTTCTTAAAGACTTATAAAACACAATTGAAAAGAAATGTGAAAGATTTATTATGAAATCAATACCAGTTGTTAGGGTGAATTTGAATAGAATAACTATTTTGTTTACTATTTTTATATATATTTTTCTCTATTTTTTAGAATCTTGTATGTATTTCTGTGGGAAAGTACCAAGTAGAATCTGGTTGATGAGAACTATGTGATATAAAATAGATATTAGAAACTGAATGTTCTAATTGTATAATGTATAAATTAAATGTTTAATGAGATTTGAAATGACAATAATTGTAAGATTTAAAAGTGGCACACTCTGCAATTATAGGGGGAATCTTGCTTTTTAATGCCTGGAAGGGGAGGGAATTATCTTTTTCCCTCTCTTTTTCGGGATGATGATGGAAAATAATATATGAAATTGTAAACAGGACAGACAAAAGTACAAGTATAATGAATAGAAAGATATAGAAATTTAGGAAAAGAAATGTAATTGAATTAGAAAGAAATGAGATAATTATAAAAGAAGGTTAATGAAAGTAAGGGAAGAGAAAAATTATGGAGAAATTGATAAAATGATGATAAGATATGAAACTGAATGTATAAGATGGATATGTAATTGAGATTATGACTGTATGGAGATGTGATAACCTGGAATCATGCTGTTCTCAAAAGAAGATGTTTTATTTGTTATTATGTTTTGTAAAAACCCAATAAACCTTTTACAAAAAGAAAAAGAATTGGCACAAAAAATTAGGCGAGCTAAAACAGAACTTTTCTGAAAATGCTAATAAGCCAGGCAGATGGTTAGCATACAAATTGAAAAAAGAGAGAATTGAAAAGAATAGCACAATTAACCAATGAAAATAGAATGTTATGGAAGTGAAGATAAGAAAAAATAGTGCAGAAATACTATGAGAAATTATATGAGCAAGAGACAGTTGTAGAAGGGAAAATTCAGCAATACTTGAGAGAGGCAGAATTACAAAACATATCTGATGAAAGAGAGAATAATAATGATGGAATTGACAGAAGCAATGAACAGGCAAAATATTGGAAAAGCCCTGGGCCCAGATGGGATACCAGCAGAATTTTACAAGACATTAGATGAACCAATTTGTACTATAATGCTTGAAGTAATGAATGAAGTATTGACAAAAAACAAAGATCCTGATTCATGGACAGAGGCATTTGTTTTACTCATACCAAAGGAAGGCACAGACGTACAACAAATTAAAAATTATAGACCAACATCCCTGTTAAATGCTGACTATAAAATATTTGCTTCAATAATAGCAGAAATACTTAAAAGATATTTGTATCACTTTATACACTCAGATCAAAAGGGATTCTTACCTAAGAGAGAAATAAAAAATAATATGAGGTTAATATTGAATACATTGGAATACTACAAAGCTCATTCAGAGAAACAAATGGCATTGGTTTTCTTAGATACACAGAAAGCTTTTGACAATGTTAATTGGCAATTTATGCTTCCACAATTAGAGGAGATGGGATTTGGAAATAGATTCATTGAAGCAATTGAAGTGATATACAATAAGCAAATGGCAAGAGTAATGATAAATTGACATTTGACAGATAATATTAATATCCAAAAAAGGATGTCCACTGTTGCCACTATTATTTGTATTAAGTATTGAACAGAAATATTAGGAAAAATGAAGAAATAAAGGGAATGGAAATAAAAAGGAGGAGTATAAACTACAAGCATTTACAGATGATCTGGTTTTTATACTGGAAGAACCGTTGGAAACAAGCCCTAAGTTAATAGAAAAAATAGAGGAATATGGAGAGGTTGCAGGACTGAAAATAAATAAGGAAAAAACTAAGATTCCAGTGAATATGAGGGAAAAACAAAATAAAATACTAATGGACAGATTAAATATCCAGATCATAAAAGGAAAGTGAAATATTTAGGGATACAAATGACAGCAAAATGTGGAACTCTTAAAGAGGATAATTATTACAGACTGAAACAACAAATAGCGACAGATTTGGAAAAATGGAAAAGCTTACAACTATCCTTAACAGGGAGAATCACGAAAATTAAAATGAACATATTGCCAAAAATACTCTATTTATTCCAGACGATTCCAATAAAATTGAAGAAAAAATATTTTGAGGACTTAAATAAAATGATGCTGAAAATTTGGCAAGGAAAGAAGACAAGAATTAAGATAAAATTGTTGCAGGACACAAGAATGAGAGGAGGTTTTGGATTACCCAATTGGGAATTATATTATCAAGCAATAATATTGTTATGGATAAAAAAATGGATTGTATTAAAAATGTTAGACTGTTAACATTGGAAAGTCATGATTTGCAATTGGGGTGGCATGCATTTTTATAGTATAGTAAAAGTAAGGCACATGGATATTTCTGGAGACATTATATCAGGGACGCTTTATTAATAATATGGGAGAAAATAAGGGAGTACCAGTCTGGTTATCAGCAATAGAGGCATTTGCTCTAATGTTTTTAAAATGGAATATACTATTAGTTATGAGGAAATTTTAAATGAAAAGGGTGAACTCAAAACAAAGCAAGAATTAGATGAACAAGGGATAAATATAGATTGGTATTCATATTTGCAAATACTCATATTCATATTCAAGATATGAAAAAGACAGTAAGATGGATGGGTTTTATAAAGAACTGACTGAACTAGACAAAATCAATGAAGAGAGGATGATTAAAACATTGTATGGTTATTTATTGGGAATGAAATTAGAAGAAGAACAAGTAAAAGAAACAATGATTGCGTGGGGAAAAATTTTTGGATATGGGATAGATTTAGATAAATGGCAGAAACTATGGACAAGAAATTATAAATTAACAATGTCAGAGGCTTATAAAGAGAATTTGTATAAGATATTTTACAGGTGGCACTTACTCCCAGCAAGATTAGCAAAGATGTTTAAAGACAAATTGGTGAAATGTTGGAAATGTCATCAGATACCTGGATCATCTTACCATATGTGCTGGACATGCATTGAAGCTAAAAGATACTGGACTAGAATACACACGAGGTTGGAAAAAATGATAAAACAACACATAGATTTAAAACCAGAGATATTTTTATTATGAATTATTTTATTATGAATTATAACAGAGAGATAACATATTTGATTATTAATGTATTAACAGCAGCTAGAATTGTATTTGCTCAAAATTGGAAAAATGAGAAAATTCTGACAGAGGAGGAAACAATTAAGAAAATAATGGAATGTGTGAAAATGAGATTAACAATGGCAATTAGAGAACAGGAGGAAAAAGAGTATTATAAGATTTGAGATTTATTTTATGAATGGTTAGACAGAAGAATAAGAAACTGAAATATGTGGTAATAGTAATAATATACTATAATTGATTAATCTTGCTTGAGTAAGAGAATGAAAATTTAGCAAGAATGAGATATGCTTCTAAAAGATAACAATTATAATGTAAATAATAATACAATAATTGAATAATATGATATAAAATATTGCTTAGAATGGTTTATAAATATAATCAAGTAAGAAATGTACAATAATATTATTATGCGCACAAGATATATTATCCAACTGACACAGAGGTGGTATTCAGCGAGTTCTGACCAGTTCTGGAGAACCGGTAGTGGAAATTTTGAGTAGTTTGGAGAACCAGTCGTGGAAATTTTGAGTAGTTCGGAATACCACCTCTGACTGGCCCTGGCCCTATCTATTCTCTGCCTACCAAGTCCCAGTTGATTGGCTGGGTCTTCTTTTTACCCTGCGCAGGAGAACGGAGCTGGAAAGCAGGTTAGTGGGGTGGNGAGGGAATGGAATTTTGCAGTATCCTTCCCCTGCCACGCCCACCAAGCCACGCCCACAGAACTGGTAGTAAAAAAAATTGAATCCCACCACTGACTGACACACTGTAAAATTGAAAGATGGTTTTATTTGTTGTCTTTGTTGTTAAAATAAAAAAAAAAGATGTTTCAAAAAACGAAGAAATTTCTTGCTTCAAGGAGCTCAGTTTCTTGCCTTTTTATATACTGTACATTTCCCTGAGTGTCAATTTTTTCCATTTTTATTATTTTGACTATTTTTAATTTCAATTTCTTCTACATAGTCAAGTTATGGGTGAAATCTTTCTTCATGTGTTTCTTCTTTAAAGCACAGAAACACCTTCTGAAACACTGAAGCACTGTGTTATTTTTTTTATTTACTTATTCAGTTTGTACAGTCACCCATCTCACATAACTGACTTTTCCACTTGTACTGACAATTGTGCCCATTTGGTAAGGATCACTTCTTCCTTATTTCAATTAGCTACTCATCAACTAAAAGAACTGCAAAGACAATACTTGTTCAATAGGTACAAACTTCTTTGTTATAGTTAGATCAAACTTCTTCAAATAAGGGTGTTCTTATACCCATCTATGTCTTCCAGAAGCTTTTTTGGGACTGAATAAGAACTGCTTATTCAAAATTGCTAATCCATCCCCCATCTTCTCCCTACTAATGACATCTCTAATATCAGATACCTCAGAAAGGACAGAGAAAGATTTTATTTTCAGTCCCTGATTCATGATTTGGTTGGTTGGGGGGGAGGGGGATTGTATGTATGTTTTATAAACTGTTAATTGTTTCTTTGGTTTTAATTTCTGTACACTTCCTAAAATCACCTTGGTGAGATGGCAGCCATATAAATCACATAAACAATAAATAAATAAAATGTTAAGAGGCTCTAAACTCTGCTCTCATTTGCTCCTAGAAAGGCATTTTCTCAACTCTCTCATATCTCCACCATTGTTCATACAACTACAGCAAGGGTCTTCAAACTTAGCAAGTTTAAAAGTTGTGGACTTCAAGTCCCAGAATTCCTGAGCTTACATGACTGGAGCAGGAATTCTGGGAGTTGAAATCCACAAGTCTTGAGCTACAGTACTGTGATTTTGGGTGGTATAAATCCTTCCTTTCTGCACAAAATCCTAAGATTACAAACTTCTTTCACTTGGAACAGATTGAGCATGCCTGCTGTTTACACAGACATAACACATCAGAAATTTATAATACTATGGGAATCTTTAGTTTTACCATTCTGCATTTATAATTATTCCATTTATAAAATCAGCTCTATATCAATACAAATTTGGCACAGGGTATCTCACAAAAGGTCCAATTGCACCTAGAAATACTACCTAATTCTGCCTAAGAAGTATTGCATATAAAGGATGTATAAGAATGTAAAGGATACTTTTTTCAAATCTCCTGTTCTGAATGAGAATACTCTCAGAAGGATCAAGTGTACTACAAATGTCTTCCTATTCTACTGAAAACAGCCTGTTGATTTCAAAATGTATCAATTACTATCTTTTGAAATACATATATTTCAAAACAATAAATTTAACAAAATATATGAAACATAGTATACTCTCATTTTCTGACCCATATGTAAAGTTACAATTCTTATACTAAAAACTGTTACAAAATCATCTTCTAAAATGCTCACAACTGTAGCAGAATCTTTATAATACAAACAAGTAAAGAGGTGATTTGAAGATCCTTTTGAAAAAGGATTATTTTTAGAGGTTATCTTTCCTGTAAAACCAGAGCCTTTTTTTCAATTGTGGTTTATACTTTTTTTTAAAAAAAAGAATTACACATCAAACTGTACTTTTAGGCCTCCAAAGACCAATTGTGCCACAACATTGATACAGGTGAGCAACTTTTTAGAATTTAGGGCAAATTAAAGGAATTGTATGGCTGTGGTGCTTTATAAAAAAATAGCAAAAAAATTGTCTCTGAAGAATTCGAGTCTTGTGGGAGGGTTACAAAATAATCACTGGGATCTGGTTCTGGTCTGAGGTCTACAGGCTGCCCACCCCTATGAAGCATGCCATTATTCTTGATTTAATATTGCAGTATTCCTTGTGGGGTTGTTATTAATATTATTTTTTTCCTATTTTTAACTTTGTTTTTTCATTAAAGCCCCTGTCACACTGCACCAACGGATGGTAAAACGGAGAAAAACACTTGCCATCTGTTGGTTAACGCGATGCTTCCGTTCTGTACTCACTGCCTCCGTTTTGCT
>BHFT01051685.1:0-13044 GCA_004320025.1 Laticauda laticaudata
TAGTATAGTATAGTATAGTATAGTATAGTATAGTATAGTATAGTATAGTATAGTATAGTATAGTATAATATAGTATGTGTATGTAGCAGCTCTCCCAAGCTCCATTTTCACTGGCAGAGGCACCACAGGCCAGTCCTTCGCTGTTTCCAGGGTGGCCCAATTGGCCAGATCCGGTACCTGGTCCTTGAGTTTGATAACCCTGAAGTAAGACATTGGCAAGATGCAGGGCCACTGAATTCAAACAGGGGACTTGCCCACCAGCCATATTTTGTTATCTGGAAGACAAAGAATGAAGCAGCCAGGGGTGGATCTTCAAACAGCCCTAGTGCTTCCTGAGCTCTTGATATCTCCTATGGTAGGAGGTGAAAATATTTAATTCCTTGGGATATGGGTGCTACACATTCTGTAATCACTAAATCACTGGCTCTTAAATCTAATCATCTTATACCTATTGTTTGAGCTTCAGGACAATCCCACATCAACCCTTTTTAACCACCTTTGGGAATGGATGTTGACATATGGCTTTTTGAATGTGCATGATTTCCCGACTCCACTTTTGGGATATGACCTACTTTCTAAATGGCAAGTCACTGTTTCTTTTGATCAAGGAAAAAATCGTAATGTTTTTATCAACTGGAGACTCCTATTGCCTGTCTTGAAATCCTCACTCAAGCAACAGCTTCTTCATCCAAGGCAGTCTATCTTAAATGCAGTTATGTCATGGGGTTGGGCTACAAGCAATCCAGGAGGAGCTATATACATTCCTGCTGTGAAAATTGCTCTGAAACCAGGAGAGCAACCTGTGCAAATTAAACAGGATGCTCTTTCAGAGAAAGCTAGAGTAGGACTGAGGCCAATCATTAATCACTTCCTACAATATGATCTTCTCAAGAAAGTGAAAACTTATTTCAATTTTCAGCTCTGCCAATTTAGAAACATGATGGGTCTTTTTATCTGTTTTGGACTTGAGAATTATTAGTTTACTCACAGTGACAATTCATTTTTGTATGGTTAGCCATATTGGACTTAAAGAATGCCTTCTTCTCTACTCCCCTTCAAGTGGATCATGAGAAGTTATTTGCTTTTCAGTGATCTGACAATGAACAGGTACAGGAACTCAGCTATATTGGACTGCCTTACCCTAAGGGTCTGAAAATAGCCCAACCATTTTTGGTGAAGCTCTTGGTTCTGAGCTACTCATATGGACCCCCCATTCAGGAACAAATAGCACTGTGTTGCAGTGTCTATGGAGATTCTCAATCATCCAGGTCATGGTTGTCTCAGAGGTGCTTTTCAAAAAGCATCTGGACTCGAAAAAGCATCTTGGATGAAAAGTGAAACATTTTCAATGAAAAACCAAGGAAGTCCAGTTGCCTTTTGAAAAGCATGTGTATTGCAATATATGAATGATTTATACTTAGGGGCTCTTTCTGAGCTAGAATGAGACAGAATGTCTCAGAATGAGACAGGTGTCTATGAATAATCTAAATCCAACTTCTTTGGTACCAGTAGATAATTCACCTGGAGGGTTTACCACCTGATTGCATGCAAGTTCTTGATGTGGTTTACTTCAGCAAACCAGATTTGAAAGATGAGCCTTTACAAAATGTAGAATGAGGATAGTTTATTGATGGAAGCAGCTGCCTCTTGGAAAGCCAGCATATAATTTTGGGAGAGGGAGCATTGCCTTTGAATATGCCAGCTCAAAGGGCAGCGCTTGTTGCATTAAATGTGAATTGCAATTGGCAAACGGTAAAATGGCCATTTTTTTTCTTGTCAGCAAGTCAGCATTTGGTGTTGTACATGACCATGGAGCTTTGTGGCAGGGAAAAGATCTGATTATTACAAAAGATTATCTGATTAAATTAACGAGAAGAAATATTGCAAATTTTAGTTACCATCTGAAAGCTAAGAGTGATTTACTAGCAGGATAAAGACAGATGGGTCTCTTTGGATATGAGGGAAGCCTTCTGGAAGGGGGAATTTCCAAAATCAAATTGAGAGAAGCCAGTGCTGGATCAGTAGGCTGTCTGCACATCAACACACTGCCTGTTGCTGCACACCTGAAAGTCAAAGCAAGAGTTTATCAATAAAGAAAGCACTTTCCTACACAACTAAACTCTGTCATTCCTTAGAATTAACCCAAACTTCTTTCAGGTTCTACATTGTACAAAAACATGGGGAAGTGATTCCTGATCCTTTCATATAAGCTTTGGGATTGCTTCAGCAGGTATAAGTGGCTTCATTGAACTGGTGTCCTTTAGGTTACAACCAGCTCTGCCCTGATTTTTTCATTTCTCTCTTCCACCTTCCCTATGAAGATACTTACAAGTTAAGAGAAAGGATTGTCTCTTGACAGTCTGTTGAGAAAGTACTGCAAGGGAGAAGCACAAGGCTCTCAGAAGGCCAGGTATTTTGTTCTTAGAAGAAAGAACACTTGGACATTTGCCTCATTTGTTGTGGTTGTTGTTGAAGGAAATACAAAAGAAGAAAACCAAAAGAAGGCTAGAGGGATCCTTTTCCTTCTATGTAGATTCACTATACTATGGAAAACTTAAACCAGCAAGGTCCATTGTGAAATCTTTTACTAACCATTCCATCTCCACATTTTGTTCCAGGTTCAGCCATTCCATAATTTGGGTCATATGATAAAATAGGGAAGATGCATAACTTCATCTTTCTCTCTATGCAGTATATCCTGCCACACTTTACATCTCTGAAAAGGAAACAGTGAATTCATTCTAATTTTTAAAAAATGGAGTAATGAGAGGCCTGCTTTTTGCTTATCTCCTGCGTGACTTACAATATAATAAAAAGTTTGAAATTGCTAAAAACAATTATAATTAGAATGAAAATAAAAATTTGAAAACCAGGATGATGGGCAATCTGAGAGTGAGAATCTTCTCTTCCCACTCTGCCATCCCCACCATAGCTGTTGGGGACCCAGGCCAAGGGCCAGGTTTAAAGGCTCTTCTGGGAGGCCAGAATTCTTGGGGCAGATCTCACCTCTGACAAGAAAATATTGCCAAGCAGAAAAGGCTTTTCTCCTGCCTGTCACCAGCCTACTGGCAACCTGTTCAGCTTGTGTAACAGTGATGTCACATAGGCCATGCCAGAGGCCTCCAGGACTGTCAGCGTCATTGCATTCTGCACCAATTGTAGCTTCCAAATGCTCTTCAAGGGTAGCCCTATGCAGTAGTCCAGCTGGGACTAGGGGCATATGAGTGAGTGTGCTAACAATCTTGATCTTGGGTTAACCTTAATGTGTTTTTGTTTGATTAGAAATGGAGAACCAGAAGTTTGCTCAGCCTCAATAGGAACTAGTTGCCCCTAACACAAAACTGAAAAATTTCACAAGGTGTTTCAAGGGTGGAACAAAATAGAAAAAAACCAAAATCACAGTTCCTGTATCTCCAACTGGCGCATTGTGATTTCCGTGATTTTGAAGGTGAAGATGATTGACTTATGATTCTTATCTTAAGAACAAGTAATACATCCATTGTCCACATGGAAAACCCTTAAAGCAGATTTAGGAGACTAGATATTTTCCAGATCTCTACCCTAAAAAATTCTCATAATCTCTGATCAGTGGATGCCAGGATGATGATGATGTGTTTAAATCTAAAGTTTAGGGCAATTGAGTTATCGTATATACTTGCATATAAGCCGATCTCGCATATAAGCCAACCCTTAAAAAACTGCCCCAAAAATGAGAATTTTGCAAAAACTGCCATATAGCCGACCCAGAATACCATGTTTTGTTTTGGGAGTTTGTTGGGCTGTAAAACAAAAAGAGTATCAATCTGCAAGTGCACTGCATGAAGGTTTCATTATCTGATGTTTAATATGGTAAAATATGCACTTATCGTAGCAAAGCTTCAGAAGAGCATAATGAGAATTAAAAGCCGAGTATTGTTTGTGTTTACCTTTTATTTATTTCACAAATTCAACTGTTTCTCAGAATTCCTTCAAATCATTCTGCACATCACCCCTCGTCCTCAGATTCCCCAAAGGAATGTGTCCAGTCTCCAACTGTAATTTAACATTATTCTATATCCGCACATTTCTATCATCTTGATTTCATTTCATTTTCTGCACTTCCATCACTGTCTTCATTTTCAGTTTCATTGCTTCCTCCTGCCATACAACATTCATCTTCAGTGCCCATCAATTGGCTGATGCACACATTTTAAAAAAGATTTCTGCTACCATGTCTTTGAAAAAATATCCCAGCATCTTCACCCAAGACATAAGCAACTGTGGGCAAGGAGGGCGTTTGAAGTTTCCTTTGGCTGTTGAGTTTCAGCTCGGCATTCTCCAATCCACTGTGTTCAAGGTTGTCATGTGTGTCTTGAAGGGTCTGTGTGCAGGCTGACATCTAGGGTTGTAGCATTCCAGTCAAACCCTCCTGGGTATGACTGCCTGAATGGTGTTTTGACTCCTTTAGACTCTTTTTTTACCTTGATCGGTTAGGTGAGCTCCTGAAATTGGTCCAGACTAGCATAGAGTTTTCTTGAGAAGACCTTCCGATTTCTGCACAACCACACTTGATTGTATCCATTTGATTATTCGCCTTCTTCATCCATCCCACCATTTGGGATGGCGTGATGGATGAGCACCACCACTGGGAATTTTGGAGGGGTTTTTCATTTGAGATTACCATCGGGTGTAGCGTTCACCCCACTGCGTGCCAACTCAGCAACCACTGTAAAATGAGTTTTTGGTAGCCCTGTTGGTCTGAATAAGAACTGTTTTTTCACCCTTTTGTTCAATGTTTTATGCTTAGCATGTCAAAGGCACATAGTGGTTCTAACGATCACATATTGATCCTCACAACCATCCTAGCTTTGAGAAGTGATCGCGCTTCTTTCGTTTATTATATCACTAGAACTTGGTGGAAAAGGTTCATCACCTTTATCCTCGAATATTCTGATGGCAGCTTTTGGGCTACTCTTTTTCTTTGTCTTTAGTTGATATCCCATTTCTCTTTCAAAAACCTCTGTACACCAGCCTGAGGAAGCAGAAGGTTGAGCCCTAGGTACCTTGGTTATTTCCAGATTTGGCCATCTGCCAATGCTTGTAAGCACACAGCGCAAATCTGAGACAACTGTACGCATTCTTTGCCTTTAGCTTCAAACCACTCAAGAATGTCCTTTTCCATTCAGGGAATTGGCCAGCCTTTGGGCCCTCTTTTTGTATGCTTTTGAACTGGGGGTGCATCCAAGGTATTATCCTTTCTCCATCTCTCTAATATGCTCTCATCCACTGCAAAGGTTTCTAGCTGTTCAAGGTGTCTTCTTGTTTCCTCTGCAGCCCTTCCAACTTTTAGTTTAAAAGAAGCGCATAAGAAATTATTTTCTGTAACATCAGACATGGCTATATTTTAATGAATGTTACTGTTGGAATGCTTTTACTAAATGCAGAAGAAACCTGGATACCAAAGTTGCATTGTGACGATCAGCAGAATACTAAAGCGGTCCACATGAATAACTAACCAATCAGAGCGTGTTATATCTGTGGAGAAAAAGGCAAAATGGAGCCACCCAAGAGTAAAAAGAAATTGACCTGATGTATACTGCTCGTATGGTAATAATCGATATTGGTGATCTGAGAAGTGGTGTCATTCGTCATGGTTCATTTGTGTCATGAAAAATCAAATTTATGCGCGTATAAGCCGACCCCCAAATTTGAAAAAAAAAAAAGCGTTCTAAAGTCGGCTTATATGCGAGTATATACGGTAAACACTGGAAAGAGAAATTGCCCTGAAAAATGTCTATCATTCCATTTCCTTCTAATAAAAATATGAGAGTAAAGAGGAATAAAAATTGAAATAGGGCTGTATAAAATAAGAAGTTCCCTTGTTTTAACAAGAAGCAAGAGCACAGGGAACAGTGTGTTTGTGTAAGAGCTGAAAGCAAGTCTGGATTTATACACATCACTAAAAGAAAATGTGGCTTCAAGTTCAGTTTGGGTTCAACATGTGGTGCAAATTTAGACTTCTAAATCATGATTTTTGACCAAATGCAATTCATAAACTCATCAACCAGGTCATATTAAGTAATATGCAGAGTAAATAAGCTGGGTCATGTTCAGTTTGGGTTCAACATGTGGTGTAAATTTAGCCATGGTGACTTCTAAATCATGATTTATGATGAAATAAACTCATCAACCAGGGTTTATTCAGAAATATGCAGAGTAAACAAACTGGGTAATGTCAGCCCAAAGGGAAATGCTGATTACAGCATAGTCCTTGACTTATGACCACAAATGCGTAAAGAATTTCCATTTCTAAACTAGGCTGTTGGTAAGTGAGCTGCACCTAATTTTATGATCTTTTTTCCATGGTTGTCAAGTGAATCACTATAATTGTGAAATAAATCACATGTTTGTTACACAAATCTGACTTCTCCCATTGTCTTTGATTTATTGGAAGCTAGCTGGAAGGTTGCAAATGATGAACATGTGATCTTGGGACGCTGCCATCCTCATCATATATATTGGTTGCCAAGCACTCAAATTGTGGTCACATGACTATGGAAATACTGCAACAGTTGTAAGTGCAAGGGCCAGTTGTAAGTCACTTCTTGGAAGTCATTAAATGAATGGTGGTAAGTCAAGAACTGTCTATCTTTTCTGACACAATCTTTTAAAAGGCAGTTTCCCAAGATGGAAAACAAAGGAGAACTAGCCATTCAGAAACTGACTAACATTTCTACTATTTTGACCAGATGACAGAATCATATTTCCCACAGAAATGATCCTAACGTATTTTTTATTATTCTTATGTCATCATCATCAACCTAAATAATTTAGATTGCTTACTTTGCTGCACATGGAATGCTTGTACCATTTTCCTTTCTGCAGTGGCCATTATGATACCCTAAATGGTTATGCTTGAAACATTCATCTGGACCCACAGTATAATCTGCAAGAGAGAGTGAGAAACCAAGACAAATACCTGAGAATTTAATGTCAGCAGGATAAAGAATGGCTTAAAGGATCCTAGAGGATTCAAGAAACTAAGATTAGTATTTGTTTATTTGTAACTTATTGTTTTGTAATCCATTATTTATCTACTCCTCATTATGCCTGAATCATTCTCTTTCTGATACAGTGCTACACTAAAAGGGAGAATAAGACCAATGAATGGAAAGTAATCACGGAGCAAATCAACCTAGAAATAAGGAGAAATTTCCGGACAGAACAGTTAATAAGTGGAATGGCTTGCCTCCATTGTGTGAAAGTCAGGATTGATCAGTGACAGAAATCACATCCCTCAATATCTGTTTCTTCAATTATTATGCAAAGCCTCACTGCACCACTGATCTATGGCCAAGATAAATCTTGCTGTTTACTGAAAATTCTACCTTATATGAAAAAGGGAACTGATTTTCAGTTTCCTTTTTCAACATAAAACCATGCTGGAAATTTTGTGAATAGTCTGAAAGTCAGGAGTGATCAGTGACAAGAATCACATTCCCCAACATCTGTTTCTTCAATTATTGTGCCAAATTTTGGTCTTTTACAATACCAATATTCTGAAATCATAAGATCAACTTACCTGGCCCTAGGAGAGCAATACATTGGTTTGTCAAGGTGGGACATTTCCCATTGTAGCAGTAACCTTGGTTGTTTTGGCATGGATGTCCATTCCTCTGGAAGCTGTCTGTGGGACACTTAGCAGATTGGCCAGTGCAGAGTTCTGGAAAGTCACAGTCATCCTTTGCTGCCCGGCATTTTGCTCCTGCTCCCTTAAACTGTGGGTAAGGATGAAAAATACTTCCAGCTATCACTCTTTATGGATAAAAGAGCTAAACCATGATTCATAACACTTCAAAATCTCCTCTTCATCTGTCATGAGGATTACCAAGCAAGGCACCCCTGCCCTGTGACAATTGTGTCTAGTCACTTGTGCCTGGACATCCTTTCATTACAGAGTAAAGTGGGATTCCATAAAAAAAGGAATGAGGAACTTGCATCTCTCTCTTTATGATCCTGCAGCACCTCCAGAATGTGCCACCAAAATAACTGAATTTAGAGATTTAGAGAACAGATAGAGAACTTAAAAGGGGAAAGGGAATTTTACTTCCAGAAGTCTCCTACATCGATTTTAATCCCAAAAGTCTCTGGTAATGTCACAGCATTGCCAGAGACCTCTTAGAATTTTCCAGAAAGTCAAGAAGCTAAGTTAGGGCATCAATCTCAAACATTGGCCACCCTTATTTAAACTGGGTTTCCATGCACAGTCAGTCCAGGAACCTATATATTATTTCACAGAGGTGATTTAACATGCCAAAAGATTCCTTTTTAGATTGAGAGAAGGCTGAAGTTTGGTAAATTATCATCCCTATGGATATGTTTATAAGGGTCAAATAAGCTGGAAGAGGAGATAGGAATAGGTTAAAATGTTTTGATCACAGTAAACAGCCAGGAGATATTGCATTTTTATATGGTTAGTATGGAGCAGGGTAAACTCTCTCTTGGTGTTAAAAATAAACAAGTCTTACTTTGCATTTTTCACAACACTCTCCGGAGTCACATTGTGCCTCATGTTGCAGTTTACAAGTTGCAGCATTGCAGCAGGCACTTTGACAATCCTGAAAACCAAAACATATCAAATGATGTCATAGACATATCTAATTGGTCTATTCTGAAGAGGAAAACTGCCAAGGAAAATATATTTCTGCGATGTGTTCCCTCTTATGAGTTCATGCTAGCAAATGCACAAATGTTTTGTTATTGCAAATAGATCATGGCATATCTGCATGAAACAGACTTATCTGATATTTCCTATGTGAAAAGAATAAAATAAATAAAAATATCCTCATCTCCCAGTTGTGAATCCCACATAACCTAAAGCCCCCATTCCTTATTCATGATGGATTTTCTACTCTTCATGCCAGCCTTGAGGCAGTCCAGAGAAGAAGCACAAACCATGAATATTAACACTACCTTTATTGTAAGGTTACAGTAGCAGAATCTTTCAATATTTCTACCCCTTCATCTTTATGGACCAAGAGAATGGGTGGGAGATGTTTGCCATGCCCCATTGCTTCTGCAGGCTAATCTACTTCTATTACCATCAAGTAGACTTTTCCTCCTCCTGTTGTCTCTCAAGTACATTCTTTCAAATTATTACATGTTTATTTGACAATATAAAGAGAACACTTCATTAAATTACTATTCTTACAAAAAGATTATTAGGGATCAGAGCATAGATATAAATTGTGGGATGAAGCAGCTCAAGAAAATCATGGGACAGTGCCCATGTGAATAAACTAGGGGTTTACACCCATTTAAAAAAAATATGCTGTCTTCCCGAAATAGTAGTGAGATACCAGTTCTTTATTCCTGTACAACTGGTTACCCAAATCCAAGAAACAACTGCATACATGCATGTAAATAAAGGGCACAAACCTATGTCATTCACAAACCAACCTCTTGGATGGCTCAAAACCTTTAGAAAGCCAGATGATTTTTCAAGGATTCACATTTTTGAGAAAAATTTTCAAATCATTCTTGTTGATCAAAAAACATCTTACCTGAGGAAAGCCACAGTCACATTCTTCTCCCACCTCCACAAAGTAATTTCCACAAACTGCAGGTGCAACAATATCTCTGCTCAAGGGTTTGTTGAGAATGCATTGTGGTCTGTCTCTAAGAAGATACTTCTGATGTTCCTGGACACTACAAGAGCTGAACCTGTAGGCAGGTTGAAAACTGTAGAGATGAAACAAAATAAAATCAGGACATCATCCATATTTAGAGAGGGCAAGGCTTGAGCAGAAGTGGAAAAACACTTTTCTCAGAACTCTGAAGAAAATGCCGATACCCCGGCAGCTGGGTGGTCCCAGTGAACCCGAACCATCCCAGGAATATCGCAAAGTCCCTGGTTGATCCAGGAAAGCTCTTATAGTCTGGCAGTGGTGGGAAGTAGCCATTAATCTTGAGCCTCCCTCAGCCATTCCAGCACCTCATCCTCATGCTCCTTGGAAACGGTGTACTGTTTCCTCTCTCCCTTCTCCTTCNCCAGGGCTTGAACAAGTAGTCACAGACTTCCTCTTCTTGCCTGACTGACGAACCATGGTGTTCCTGCAAGATGTAGCCGCCAGCATGTCTTTCCCCTGTATGCTGACTGCATGCGTGCTGCATCCTTTTATATCCACGGAGCGGATGCAATTCATACTCCCTGCATGTGCAGTGAACGCTTTGCATCTGATATACATCTGCGTGGCATCCCCTTTGTTTCCTATAGGCGTCCGTGATGCATCCACTTCATCCGCTATGCATCTGCCCCTTCCGCTATGCGTCCGCTTCAAAATTCTCCCCCGGAACCCCTTCGGAGGTGCCATCCACTTCCATCCGCTTTCATCCGCTAGGCTTCCAATGAACATCCATTTAACATTCCCGCTACATACTACTCACGTCTGTTCTTTTCCATTCTTTTCTGTTCTGTTTATGCAAATTTTCGCCATTTTTTGGAGCAGATGAAAACAGATGGAGCCACCCCCGAAATTTTGCTCATCCACTGTGTCCTTTCTTGCATCCATCAGCCAGTGGGACCTAGCCTTAAGAAGCTGTGCCAGCCTCAGAATGGAAGAAAAAAGAAAGAAGAAAGTGTGTCGATTTGAGCGAGAAATTCCTATTTTTAAAAAAAGATAGAGGAGTACACCAAGTGAAAGATTTATTAAAGAAAGAAAGAAGACAGAAAGATAAGGGCAGCGGCAAATGGGCCGATGCTGTCAACTTTATTCGGACTCTTTATTCTTAAAAAAACAAAGGAATATTTTGTTTGCTTCTTTGATTTGAATAGCTGGACTTGATTGAACTTAAACATTAAGAAGAAATTGATCTTTTTTTTGTCACTTAGTTTAAAATTTCTGAAGTACTTTGTTTTTCCCCCCTTTTTGGCTTTTAATTACTTCCACTGTTTCATTCACTTTCACTGTTTAAAACATAGAGATAGGGTGTAACGAAGATACAAGCATAAGGAAAGCTAAGCAATACTTCCATCTAAAGGTCACAAGAAAAAAATCCTTTTTGCTTGAGAATAATAGACTTTGAAGATTAAGTTATTTTGACTACAGAGAAGTGGAGAAAGATGATGAGCCAGCATTGAAAACAGGTGCTGCCTTTATAAAACTGGAATACAGTTGAAAAGTCGAATAAGATAAAGAAAAAGGAGAAAGAACACTGTGACCTTGGATAATATCCATGCTTTGGTTTTTAGCTTTCTGGACTGATTGAATGTTACACTGAGATTCTGGTTCACTTTGTGACATGGATTTATAAATTACAGCTGGTAACTTTTATTTTGTCTTATTTTTGTTTGGTGCTTACTTTTATTTCTGCTGGAGTGTATGTTGGATTTATTTTTTCCTTCTTTTTTTCTCCTTTGGACTTGTTTTATTTTTTTGGCCCAATTTCTCATTGAGGATTAATTTTGGAATGTTAGTTTACTTTTCCTCTATTCTTTTTTTTCTTCTTTCTCCTTTTTTCTTTTCCTAACAAGTGGATTAACAACTGGATATAATGTGGCATTTTGGGGCTTATTTGCTTCCCCTCCCTTTGTTTTTATACATTGGACTTTTTGAATTTTATATAGTGTTATCTCATTTCTTTCTTGGATTCACAGTTTCCTTTTTAGTTTTTGGATCCTCTAATTTTATTATTTTTGTCTTTTCTCCTTTTGAATAAAATTGGATTAAGGTAGAGAAGATTTATTTTTATTTTGCTTTTGCGAATGGATTATAATTTGATTTGATATGAGTCAGAGAATCTCTACTGGAGCATCAATTTCTTCTTCCTCATCCCTGAGCCCAGCTGGTCAACAGAAGACAAAGAAATTTCAATGCAAGAAATAAAGTCAGTGTTTCAAATAATACAAGATCAAGGGAAGTATACAGATGATAGAATGGAAAAGCTGGAGAAAAACCTGGAGAAGATGGAAGGAGATATACAACAGGTTTTAATGATATATGAAAAAAAATATAGAAGATGGAAGAAAGAGGTGATAAAACAGATAAGAAAGTAGGAGAAATAGATGACAGATTGACAGTGGTGGAAAGGGGAAAAGGGAAAGATTCAATATTATGGGAGATGGAAAAGGCTGATTTCTATCTAAGATTTCAAAACATTGAGGAAGGAAAGGGAGAAAATCTCAAAGAAATTATGACAGAAATCCTAGCAGAACCCTTGGAGATAACTAAAGAAAAATGATGGATGGAATGGATGAAATATATTAAGTATATACTAGAGTATATGCAATGAGGAATAACTTATCTAGAGAAGTACATGTGAGATTTACCAAGAAAACAATGAGAACAGAGATATTGCAGAAAGCAACAGGTGATTTATTGAAGTACAAAGGAAAAAACACCATAGCTTTGAAACAAATACCAAGAAAAATGAGAGAGCTAAGAAGAGAATACCAATTTCTGACAAAGATATTAATCAAAAAAGAAGTTAATTATAGATGGTTGATCCCTGAAGTTTTGACATTCATCTGGTGAGAACAAAGACACAAAATTGACTCAGTTGAGAGAGCAGAATTATTCTATAATGAATACTTTGGAGGAGCAGAAGGTGAGAGAGCAAGAGAAGAGGAACTTAAAATATGAGCAGAAATGGCAAAGGAAATGGAGAAGGAACAAAGGGAAGACAGGAGACAGGAGGAGGGAGCAGTAGGTTTCCAAATGATAATTAAAGAACCAAGAGAACAAAAAACAACAAGAGCAATAAATCCTAACTATAAAGTATAAACAATGGGAAAGGGAAAGAAACTGATTTCTATAAATATAAATAAATTCAGCTATTAAAAGGAAAAAGATATTTCATAAATTAGGAAAAATAAACATGGATATAATCTCCCTACAAGAAATGCATATTAAAAGACAACATGCACATTTGTTGAATTGTCCTAGACTTGGGAATATATTTACATAATTGGCACAACAAAATAAAAGATGAGTTGTTTTATACATTAGAAATACAATTAAAGCTAAGCAAATTTATACAGATGAAGAAGGAAGAATATTGATGGTT
>BHFT01051688.1:0-24922 GCA_004320025.1 Laticauda laticaudata
TCTCTTCTTATCTTCCTCCTGCACATTCTTTTCCAGTCGAGTTCTTCTTTGTGGTGGTCATTTCTGACCACCACTACAACCGCCTTCAGGAGAGGGAGTAATGGCCAGCTGGGGAGAAGAGATGCGGCTCTCCTCAACCCTGCAGGCAGTCTCCCCCTTCTTCACCACCTCTATGGGGTGGCTTAGCCCCAACACCAGCAGGCTCGAGGCGCTCCAGCGGCGAGCATGGATCGAAACTGCACAGAGACGCGGTTTCAGTCTGTCGTCAAAGAAGCTCAAACTGGAAGAACCAAAGTCCACAAGTCTTAAAGTTACCAAGTTTGGAGACCCCTGTTCCAAAGGAAAGTTCTTGTACTGGTTTTGAATTCATTAAAAATGTCCTCCCTGCAAACCATCAACTCACCTGAAGGGGGCACCTTTCTTCTCACTGTGAGGTTCACCTGCCCATTCCGTGCTGCATTATGCATGAGATCGATCACGTAGCGGTGAGTTTTGCCAGCCACAGGTATGCAGTCCACGTAAACCAATTCGTCGCCAGGATGCAGGCGCCCATCTCTGTCCGCCGAGCCCATCGCGATGACGGCCCCGATAAGAATCTGAGTTCGAACAAACAAGGGATGTGAGAAATGGAAATACGAATCCAGCCAAACAAATTTGCAGAATTCTGCAACGAGTACTAGAATTTTCCTCTTGTCCAATCCAGATTTTGTATATGTGTGTATGTGTGTGTGTGTGTGTGTAGTTTTGCAATAGGATTCAGGAGTCATCCTTCATAGAACACAAATAGAATCTTCCCTAACACAAGTAGTCCTCAGGTTACAACTGCAATTGAGCCCAACATTTATTTTGCTAAGAGAAATATTTCTTAACCAGTGTTGTAGTTAGCCAGCAACAGGTGTGGATGGCTGAGGAAAGTGAGGACTCAGATGAGGGGCCAGGACCACCAGAGAGTGGACTGCTGCCTTCAGAGATTGTGGAGGCCGGCAGCAGCAATGAGGAGGTCCCCCAAGAGCCTGTGCCAAGTGCGTGTACTTGCAGGCTGCAGGGTAATGGCCCCTCCTTCAAGAAGATAAAAGCCAGGTGTGAAGTGAACATTCTTTGTAGGAAGCAAAGATGTTTTGAAACTCAGCCTTGTGGACATTGCGGTATCTTAAATTGGTATTTGAAGACTCTTGTGTTATGAAATATTTCTTATCTGTTATTCTTGGCAGACTAGCACAGTTTTGGCGAGGCTTATGCTTATCAAAATTAACTCATTTGCAGCAGCCTTTTAACTGGGGATTTATATGACGCATTAAAAGGTTTCTGTTCCCTTTGGTTCGTGTTTGTTTTATTGGACAAGGGTTTGGGTCAGAACAACCAGTGAGTTTCTCCCCGTTTTAAGACTTTCTCTTACCGCAGCTGTTAAGTAAATCATTGCCACTTGTTAAGTTAGGAACACGGTCGTAAAGTGAATCTGGCTTCCCCGTGGACTTTGCCTGTCAGAAGGTCACAAAAGGCATCACATGACTCCCTGGAAACACTGAGATCATCATAACTATGAGTCAGTTGCCAAGCGTCTGAATTCTAATCACGTGATCATGGGGGAGGCTGCGACGGTTGTAAGTTTGAAAAATGACCCTAAGTCACTCTTTTCAGTGCTGTTGTAACTTTGAACGGTCACTAAATGAACTGTTGTAAGTTGAGGACTACCTGTTGTTAGTTGAGGATGACCTGTAATCACTATAACCCAAGGTTTCTGAAGGAATTAAAATACAATTTTTTTTAAATAACACTGGGATTCATAATTCAAATAGCAATCTATATATATAAAAGCGAAATACCACGCATTCATCATCACAAGATCTCCAGAACTGTAAAGCCTACAGACTTGAAATTTGGTCCATATGTTCTTCTTGGCTTCTAGGTGCTCACTAAGAAAGGATTTTTCAAAATGACCATCAGAGCATTTAGAGTATTTCCTATATTCTTATTATTAACATGCTCTGATGCTAAGGAGTTCTATTCCCCCTCCCCACCTGAAAAGAAATGTCTTCCAAAGGCAAAACACAAGCAGAGGAGAGGAGTTTCAGTTCCAGTTTCACAGCAGCATCCAGCAGCTTTAGTACAGAACAGTTGAGCTGAGCCACGCCCAGGCTCCTTGCTGTCTCCTTGCTCACACAGCAAATACTGTTTCACTTTCCAAACAACCTTCAACTCTCTCACACACTGACAGGATGCTAGCCAGATGAATACTTATGGATGCTGGTAGGCAGAGACAGAATTCCTCCCCTTAATTTCCTCCCCAAAAAGTAAGTCCAATCACATAGTTTCGTAGTGAAGCATGAGTATCAAGCTACATGTGCAACAATTACAGCACCCCCAAAAATCCTTTTTAAAGGTCGGATTTAAAATTCAAAAATATAAGGTCTCATGCAATTCAGTCTGTAAGGATATAGGACACCAGGAAAATTAAAAGATTTTTTCAGGACAAAGCTATTTCGGTTTTTTTAAAAAAGATTTATTTGGTACCGGTGACCTTTGGCCCGTGCCCTAGCTAGAGAAATTGCTTCTTTTAGAAGTCTTGTTTTAGCAGAAACTGAGGTTGTGGTGTGTGAACTCCTGAAAGCTCCGTGACAAGATAATTGCAACTGCCTGTTCCTGTAGGGTTTGCTTCTCTCGATTTTAATCTGATAATACATTTATGTTGTAAAACATTGATTGGACACTTGGGCCATTAAAGAAGTTTCTGCTTCCCGCAGATGAGAAATAAATGTTCTCTGTGAATTGTGTTGTTATCTTCTGACATCTCATTTAATTTTAGAACCTGATTTTTGACTTGTTTCCCTGCTCCAGATAGTTGGGGGAGGGGGTTTGGGAAAGTTGATAATAGACTATTGCAATCTGGGAGCTGGGAATCTAAGGACCTCAACACGATTATCGTGTTATACACAATTGTGTATGATACGATGAAATAAATGAAGCAATGTTATGAACGCGAAAAGAGAATATTTTTAGCTCGGAATTCAACTGTGAGGTCCTTGGTGCTCTCTGAGCTTGCTGTGGTTTTCTTGCAGATGTTCCATTGACCCAACTAGTCAATGTCATCAGTACTAGAAGGGAGTGGGGTTTGGGGAGAGGAGGAGGAGGAGGAGGAGGAAGAAGAAGAAGAGGAGGAGGAAGACTGTGGGGTCCTTGACACTCTTTGAGTTTGATTTTGCAAACGTTTCATGACCCAACTAGAGTAATGTCACCAGTATTAGAAGGGAAGAGAGTTTGTGGGGAGGAGGAGGAGAAGGAGGAGGAGGACTGAAGGGTCTTTGGTACTCTCTAAAGTTGATTCTTGCAAATGTTTCATGACCCAACTAGGTCATGTCATCAGTGCTAGTAGATAGTGGGGTTTGTGGACAGGAGGATGATGATGACTGAGGGATCCTTGGTACTCAATGAGGTTGAGTTTTGAAAATGTTTCATGACCCAACTAGATAATGTCATCAGTGCTAGAAGGGCGTGGAGTTTGTGGAGAGGAGGAGGAGGAGGGGGACGAGATGACTGGGATCTTTGGTACTCTCTGAGTTGATTCTTGCAGACATTTCATGACCCAACTAGGTAATGTCATCAGTACTAGAAGGAAGTGGGGTTTGTAGAATGGAGGAGGAGGAAGAGAAGGGAAGAAGGAAGAAGAAGAGGAGGATTGGGGAATCCTTGGTGCACTCTAAACTTGGTTCTTTTCCTGCAGATATTTCATCACCCAACTAGGTAAAATCATGGGTGCTACCGATCTGCATGTTGATATTCATGATAATGAAAGGTCTGTTAGAAAACAACAAAGCTCAGAGAGCAGCAAGGACTCCATGTAACAGGAAAGTTACTTTGGTTCTTTCTCACAACAAAGTACTTGTCAGAATTCCAGCAATAGCTCTAATTAAATCATGATTCTCGAGCCAAACTTCAAAAAACTTCAAAGGATTTATTAGAGGTGACATACTGGCACTGCCCTGTATGAAGCCATCTCTGGCCTGTCATTTACAGTCACCTGTGACCCTTTTTCCCCCTCCCCCCTGGATGTGTCATAAATCAGATTCTCCAAATGAGCCCATTCACAGGCTGGGTGTTATCAATCACATTCTCCAATTAAATATATTAGTGGGTAAAAAGTCTGGTAGATTAGTTACAATCTTTTAAAGATAAGAGTTGGAATGTAATTTCACTTTCAAACTGCTGCACTACTTTTCAGAGGAGGAGACTTCTTGCAAGAAGAGGAAAGAAGTCCTGAGTCAGTGATAAACATTGCAGATCATGAAGAGTGATGGAGTGATTGGTTATTTCAAAAGGATTCCTGTTATATTTGGGAATCACCTTGATTAGAAAGTGTTGGGCATGAAGCATTGTCGAAATTCTCTGCCAGGCTCTTGATCTCTGATGGTTTATTTATACACATAGTCCTCAACTTACAAGCACAATTGAGCCCAACATTTATGTTGCTAAGCAAGGCAGTCATTAAGTTAGTTTCTCCCCCATTTTACGATTTTTCTTGACTCAGTTGATAAGCGAATACCACAGTTGATGAGTTAGTAACCCGGTTGTTAAGTGAATCTGGCTTCCCCATTGACTTTGCATGGAATTCAGAATCCTCTTTTCCTTTTAATTCTATAGTCATCCTATCCATTTCTGCACAGTTGAATTTTTCTTTGATTATGAGACCTTTGGATGGTATGTGTTCTTTCTTCCTACATTGCGCAAAGGCTATTTTGGCTGCTGTTGTTATATGTAGCATCAAATATTTTATCCTTTTATGATGTTTACCTTTAATTACCCCAAGAGGAATAATTCCAGGGTGAATTCTATCTGATTTCCAATTAAATCCTGTATCCATTTTTGTATTTTCTTCCCGTATTTTTTCGCATTGGGGCATAACCACCATGTATGATAGAAGTTACCTTGTTTTTGTCTGCATTTCCAACATTTTGGATCTAAATTAGGGTAAATCTTAGCCAACCTTGTAAACATTTTATATTTATTTTCTTTATAGGCTGCCGATTTTGTTATCTTATAGTTTATATTCCATATTTTTTCATGCTCCTCTAACTCAATGTGCCCAAAATATTTGGCTCATGCTATCATCAATCTCTTAACTATCTCCTCTGCTCTGTCAAATTCTTGCTCATCAGAAGGTCGCATGACACTGCAACAGTCATAAATGCGAAGCAGCAGCCAAATATTCTGAACTTTGATCACTTAATTATGGGGAGGCTGCAATGATTGCAACTGTGAAAAATGGACCTAAATCCCTTTCTTTCCAGTGCTGTTGTAACTTTAAACGGTCACTAAATTGATGGTCGTAAGTCAAGGACTACAAGGAAAACAATCAAGCATCCAGACGTTTCAGCGCAATTATTGGGGTGATTGCAGAGCCAACGTTTGCTTCATGCATTTTGGCTTTTGTGAAAAAAAATTACCTTTGACTGAATATTCAGCTCAATGGAGACCGTGAATGAAATGAGTAATGCTGTTCAATGGAGTCATTCTTCACCTGATGAAGCATTGACAGATATCATAAGGGAAGCATAGATGTGTGTATAAATCAGTTGGTGGTGAAGGAACACCATTAGTCCTGCTCCTTGGATGCTGAGCACAATATTAAATGACTTCATAGGCAAATAGGTTCGCACTGTCCTCTGAGAGCTTTAATGACAGCCCAAAGGAGCCCAGTATTCCAGTGAAAATATGCACATTTTTTTTAACCACCCTACCAAAATTCCTTGATAAAAAACTGACTTTGGTCTGAGAAGCCCATCCTCAGGCATTCTCTACATAAAGCATTGGCTTTACATCTTGGACATAAACTGTTTCAACTTCTACCCTCAAAACGACACTATAGAGCACTGTACACCCGAAC
Source organism: Laticauda laticaudata (assembly GCA_004320025.1). Lineage (NCBI taxonomy): Eukaryota > Metazoa > Chordata > Lepidosauria > Squamata > Elapidae > Laticauda > Laticauda laticaudata. The sequence goes on from BHFT01051688.1 coordinate 5,879, forward strand.
AATTAGACACAAGGACAGTTTTTAACTGAATGCCATCACTCTGCTAATAATTCTACAAATAATTCCCTCAACACTGTCCAGCTATTTACAAAGTCTGCACTACTATTACTGTTAATGTTCTCATCACTCCTTATCACCCATCCCCTCCCACTTGTGACTGTATGACTGTAACTTTGTCACTTGTATCCATATGATTTATATTGACTGTTTCCTAGTATGATTTGATTGCTTATTTCTAGCCTATGACTATCATTAAGAGTTGGACCTTATGATTCTTGACTCTTGATGAATGTATCTTTTCTTTTATGTACACTGAGAGCATTTGCACCCAGACAAATTCCTTGTGTGCCCAATCACACTTGGCCAATAAAGAATTCTATTCTATTACCCATTATTTTAAAAGAGTCAACATATGGGCTTTTTTCTAGGCTGAAGAATCCTGTACACCCTTGGGAAAAAAACCTATAATATAAAAAGAGAAGAAAGACATTCTTTTACTCTTTGTCACCAAGGACAAAGAGGAACCTAAGAGCTTGGTATGTCTCAGAGAATAGCGAATATAAAATGTAAACAGAGAGTGGGGCAGCATCTGTGCCAAACAATCTTATTCAATTGTCCCCCTTCTTTTTGAAACTATATATATCAGTATGTAGGAGATGATCAGGCTGAGCCTGAGGGAGGGGTCAAACATGTTATAAGTCATGAGTCCCTGCATGATCACAAGAGATCAACCAGTAAGTCCAGTCCATCTTGAATGTCTTCCTTATCTCCTGCTCATTTTCCTTGACCGTTAGTTGGCCAGATTCTTACTTGCAATTTAAGAGATTAAACTTGCAATCAATCTTTATACTCATTTGAATTGCTTGAATTTCCTGATTTCCCCAGTGCCTGACACAGTAATGGATAAGAGGAAAAACTTTTAGGAACAGGAGGAAAAGTTATAACCAAGAAATGGTCAGATAAAAGTAATCTGAGTCTTGACCAGATCTATAACCAAGTATCCATCTCAGACAACACCTTCCCTAGTTCAAACGAAGATAACGGGAGGGATGGAAAAAGCTTATTCAGATTTGCAAGATTGTAATGGTAGCCTAAGGGGGTGCAACGGCTCAGTGGTTAAAGTTGTTGAACTTGCCAGCTGACATTCTGTGTTTGAGACCCAGCATCCCCCCCCCCCNCCCCCCCCCCCCCCCCCCGTGATAGAGTGAGCTTTCATTCCTGCCTCAGCTCCTGGCCACCCAGTTTGAAATCATGCAAAAGTGAGTAGATTAATAGCTACCATTTTGATGGGAAGTTAACAGTGTTTCTTTGGCATATAGCCATGCTGCCCACATGGCCACTTATTCTGACCAAGACTTACTTATTTTGAAAACAAGTCTTATTTTATTGCAACACTGGGAATTGTTTTCATTCCCAGCTGATAATGAATCTCAAACAGTCCCTCGAGATAAGCACCCACCTTTCTTTTCTGTGAAGTGGTGCCAATAACAGAAGTATCAAATGAACTAGAAAGAAAACCAACCAAAGTACAAAGAGCTTCAAGAATGAGTCTGAACCGAACAAACGACTTTGCTTCCTGCAAAGGTTTCATCACCTTTGCCTGTCCTTTATACCTTATGGGAGGAGCAATCACCTCCCAGCCTTACTCCAGAGTCTCCCCTTTTGTTTCAGCTGCTCTCACCTTCTAGCAGCGAGCATACACGCACTGATAACAGGCTCCCCTGGGTCCTCTGCCTTGCTGCTGCCAGACTCTTCGAAGGCAGCACCGCACTCCCAGATAGTTCTGGCCCCATCTCTGCATCGGATGCAGGACTCTCGTCTGAGTCCTCTCCAGACTCCCAGACTGGACCCAGTTCTTCCCCTCTGTCCAATTCTGCTGCTGTCTGCATAGGCTGCCGGCAAACCACAACACCACAGAAGTATCTTTGGATACCACTGCCTCCCTCGGCCAAGAAATGGATTTTAATGTTAGCTTATGTAACTTTGGGTTCCTCCTTTGGTCTACCTTGGAGGGCTGACAATACCACAGAACAAATGTTTACTTTTACATCTGTTTTAGTGCAATTGTTGTGTTATTAGTTCTGTCCTGCTCCATGATTGAAATAAAATTGATGGAAAATGTTTCCATTTTGATTGGACGTTGCAATGTTGAACGACGACTGCAAATCATGGCCTTATGAATTTCAGAATGCAATTGAGTTTCAAGATATAGACTGACGGTTTTCAAGATGAAGGATGAGCAGAGCACTAAAACACAGCTCAATATCCCAACATTATTATACTTCTCCAGCAATCATTTTTTTTCAGAGCCGTGTAGTAATGCACAATGTTCATTTTCTCTGAAAATGTTGAAGTGCAATCGTGCTGTTTGGTTGCCAAACCCAGGCTTTATACTACCTGAAGACAATTTGCAAGAGCTTGGAAATCAGAATCTTTTCAACGATGCCAAGAAGAAGAAAAAAACCGAGCTGTGTAAAAAGACAGACAATACACTCTCGGTAACATCGTACAGACTGATTTGCAATGACAGCTTGTAGATGGAGATGGTGATCCCTCAAAAGGCTTGCTTTTTTCAATATGTGAACAAGTTAAAAAAGATGCCACTTTGCTGCTGCCATAATCTATATATATAAAAGTGAAATACCCCTCACGCAACATCACAAAATCTCCAGAACCATAAAATCTACAAACTTGAAATTTGGCACATATGTTCCTCTTGGCTTCTAGAGGCTCACTAAGAAAGGATTTTTCAAAATAACCGTCAGAGCATTAATATTTCCTATATTCTTATTATTAACACGGTCTGATGCAAAGGAGTTCTACTATCCCTCTCACCTGAAAAGAAATCTCTTCCACGTGCAAAACCCAAGCAGAGGAGAGGAGTGTCAGTTTCAGTTTCACAGCACCAAGCCGCTTTAGTACACAACAGTTGAGCTAAGCCATGCCCAGGCTCCTTGCTGTCTCCTTCTTGCTCACACAGCAAATACAGTTTCCAAACAGCCCACAACTCTCTCACACACCAACAAGATGCTAGCCAGATGAATACTGATGGATGCTGGTAGGCAGAGACAGAATTTCCCCCTCTTATTTTCCTCCCCAAAAACTGAGCCTGATCACATAGTTTCATTGTGAAGCATGGGTATCAAGCTAGTCCAAGTATATATTCCTGACAATACAGACACCAATCGTATAAAGTTGTCAAGAACCCACTTACTGGCTGCCCCGGTTCATCTCCTCCAAGAATTCTGAAGCCAAATCCAGATTCCATTCTCCGAAGATGAACATCTAACTCCTTGTAATCAGAACCTGGTGAAGATAATAATTGATTTGAGAGTTGATTTCTGCTTTGTATGGAAACTTACCAAAAATAAATAAATGGTTGCTCTAAAGAAAGAGTGACAAGGTTCTAAAGGATTTTTTAAAATTAATTTTTGAAGCTGCCCAGTCTTAGCGCATATACTAAGGCCACATCTGGAATACTGCATCCAGTTTGGGTCACCATATTACAAGGAAAAGAAATGTTGTGTCTTTGGAAAAAGTGCAAAGAAGAACAACTAAGATGATTAGAGGCCTGGAGAATAAAATATATGGAGATCCATTACAGGAATTGGGTTTGGCTAGTCTAAAGAAAAGAAGGACCAAGGGGGGACATGATAGCGATGTTCCAGTATTGGAGAGGCTGCCACAAAAAAGAGGGGATCAAATTATTTTCCAAATGACCAGAGGGCAGGACAAGAAGCAATGGATGGAAATTAATCAAAGAGAAAAGCAAACTAGAATTAAGGAGAAAGTTCCTAACAGTGAGGACAATTAACCAGTGGAACAACTTGCCACCAGACATTGTGGGTGCTCCATCACTGGAGGCTTTTAAGAAGAGATTGGACAACCATCTGTCTGAAATGGTATAAGGTTTCCTGCGGGTTAGACTAGAAGACCTCCAAGGTCCCTTCCAGCTCTATTCTGATTGATGTTTAAATATCAATTGATGTTGAATACAAGATGTAGTCTTCAAGGCATTTATATTTGTCCTTAACTCTGGGAAGAATAAACACCAGAAAAACAATTATGTATGTCCCAAAGGTGCTTTTTCAAAAGTCAATAAATAAATAAATCAGAATAGAGCTGCAAGTGACCTTGAAGGTCTTCTCGTCCAACCCTATACTATTTCAGGCAAGTCCATCTCTTCTTAAAATTCTCCAGTGATGAAGCACCTACAACTTCTGGTGGTAAGCCATTCCACTGGTTAATTGTCCTCACTGTTGGGAAGTTTCTCCTTAATTCCAGGTTGCTTCTCTCCTTGATCAGTTTCCATCCAATATTTCTTATCTTGCCTCCTGCTGTTTTGGAAAATAGGTTTGACCCTTTCCCCTTTGGGGCAGCCCCTCAAATATTGAGAGGCTTTGTTTTTCCTTGCAGATGTTTTGCTTCCCATCCAAGAAGCTTCTTCATGTCTAACTTCTGACAGAACTTGTGGGCAGAAGAATGGATGAGAAATGAAACGTCTTCAAGGAAAAACAAAGGAAGTCCAGTTACCTTTTGAAAAAAGCATTGTGGATGACCTGGAGGATTTAGAATCTCTACAGACATTCCTATCATACGTCCATATCAAAATTCATGTGATTGACTTTCTTGGAGCCCCCTCAATTTTTTAAAATTAGCAAGCCATTCTTCAGACGATGGTTTTGGATACCTGCATCGGTGGGATTGATTTGTTTCAAGACTGAAAACTTTGCGGTCCTCCAGAAATGGTTGAATGCCAACTTTTATCAGCTCAATCAACATTCCACTGCCTTAGACTTAATCAGTAAGAGTTTACAGTATATATAATACTGCTACAGCATTTTAGGAGTAAGCCTTTATGGGGGGAAAAAATTCCAAGAGCAATTTCTATAGATTTTTTTTTTAGGAAAGATTTACAGGCAAAAGAGCAGAAGTTCAATCTAAGAAAACCTAAACATTTTCAAAAAAACACCAATGTAAAACTTGTCATGTAATGCTCATTCCACATAGACATGGGCTTGTTAGCCTATGTAGGTTTTGTAAATGGGGTATTCCATGCTGCATTTAAAAAATATGGTGCTATATTGGGATACTGGCAGTTATTCATTTATTTATGAAATTTATTTGTAGGCCAGCTCGTATCCAGCTCTTGGCAGCTTATAACATAAAAATATTGCAAAACATTAAAATTATCCATTCTTAAAAAACAACAACAACACCCCACAGCAGATTAAAAACATGAACAGATAAAATCATGGAATTAAGATTTTGCAATTGCCAAATCATGGCAGTTGCAACATTAGCATGGATGTAGTAGATGTTTTACAGAAATGTTTCTATTTTATTTAAATAAATTGTTGCATGCTTCTGGAGTAACATTCTGTGAGACAACTGACCATGTAAATTTGTTTAATAAATAAAACAAAGCAAGTAAATCACTTTCAGGTCACCATTAAAGCTCTTTGACATTAAAATAATTGTATTCTATATTTAGAAAATGTTGAGACTTTTATTACACTTCTAAATATTTAAATCTGCTGATAAATTAACACTAAAAACTAAGCAAAACACAACTAGAGTGAAAAATGACAGCTACAGCCAAAATATAAATATAAACCTCTCTAAATTTTGTTGACAGTTACATTCCTTATACATTACACCTTTGGCTGTAATATCTATTATGAGACGCACCTGGATCCCACACCTGTAATAACCTAGGAAACAGGTTCGAAATGCAGTGGATTAAAATAGTCAAATGGAGTCAAATGCAATGGATTGGAATTAAATATAAAGAAATGAACACTAATATAATACATTGTCAACCATCAGGCAAACATATTCTATGTTTGGTGGACATGTCACTAGAGAAAGACAAATATGATAGACTGTGGGCATTTGCTAAGAAAATTGATAGATGAAAACAGTTTTCTATGTAAATATGATGGTGGTAAATATGATGGGTAGATAAGTTGGTTTGCATACTTAATGAATCTATCCTCAAAAAAGAGACAACAGGGACAGTAAATCCAAGGAAATAAAGGAGAATATTTATAGCTCAGGGTTGAAATGAAGGGCCTTTATCCAGTGGTGGGATTCAAAATATTTAACTACGGATTCCGTGGGTGTAGCTAGTTGGGCATGGCAGGGGAAGGATACTGCAAAATCCCCATACCCTCCCCACCCCACTAACCTGCTTTCCAGCTCCATTCTCCTGGGCAGGGCAAGAAAACAAGATCCAGCCAATCAGCTGGGAATCAATGGGAGGTGGAGAAAAGATGGGGGTGAGGCCAGTCAGAGGTGGGATTGGCCGGTTCTCTGAACTACTCAACATTTCCGCTACTGGTTCTCCAGAACTGGTCAGAACCTGCTGAATATCCACCTCCGCCCTTGATGCTCTCTGAGCTTGTTGGTTTTCTTGCAGACATTTTATTACCTAACTAGGTAACACCATCAGTGCACAAATGATGTTATTTTGCTTGGGTATTGAAATGTCTGCAAGAAAACCAACAAGCTCAGAGAGCACCAAGGGCCCTTCAATTCTCAGGAAAAGGGATTAAATAAATAAATAATACTCTTGGCAAGACGTTTGGCAATTGATTCATATTAATGACAGTCATTAATGACAGTCGTTCCGGGGTCCACATGATTTGTGCCCCTTATTTCTGTAGAAAAATCAGACTGTATTATTGTTTGAGCCCAAATAAGATTGATCAGAAATAGTCATCTCCCAGCATTGCTTTCAAAGGCCAGATAGATAGTAATAGTAATAATTAGAATAGAATAACACCGAGTTGGAAGGGACCTCGTAGGTCATCTAGTCCAACCCCCTGCTCAAGTAGGAGACCCTATACCTTTTCTGACCTAATAATCAGAATGATAGTCTAAATAACAGTTGTCGTAAAAATGAACAAAGGTGCTTTATTCAGGAGGCAACTGGACTTTCTGGTTTTCCTTTGAAGAGGTTTTGCTTCTCATCCAAGAAGCTTCTTCAGCTCTTCTTCAGAGCTGTTCTTCAGAGCTGAAGAAGCTTCTGGATGAGAAGCGAAACCTCCTCAAAGGAAAGCCAGAAAGTCCAGTTGCCTCCTGAAAAAAAAGCACCTTTGGGATAACCATGATCTGGATGACAGAGAATTTCCATAGGCAAATGAACACAGGATTTGTTAAACCTTCATCAAGAGCTTAAGAAAAGAGAAAAAACATTTCATGTTTCTGGATTACAGATTAACACAGTTGGAAAAGACCTTGTAGGTCATCTAATCCAACCCCCACCCCCAGCCCAAGCAGGAGACCCTACTACACCAATGGACATTCCTTGGCATAGTTTAGTTGAAACACACAAAAGCTGTGGTATATGGGATGGTTGGTCATTGGCTACTCATGGCCAACTGTGGCTCTGAGCTGAGAGGAGATGGAGAGGGTTGGTAGTTTTAAATTTCTGGGCACTTATATCTCAGATGACCTCCTCTCATGGACCATGAATGCTAACATGCTTGTAAAGAAGGCTCAGAAGAGGCTGTACTTCCTGAGAATGCTATCTCAGCATCTACTTCTGTCCTACTACCTCAGCACCATTGAGAGTGTCCTGACATATGGCATTCTTACATGGTATGGGAGCAGCTCTGTAGCAGACAAAAAAAGCTCTACAGAGAATAATTAAAACTTCTGTGATGACCCAGGGGGGAATACAGACCTGCCAACCCCTGATAAAGGAAAATCTGGAGACCCATGAAAAAAAATCTGGAGATTCTATAAAAAATAGTGGAGATTCTATTTTTCCCCCGATCAAGATTAAACAAACCCCTTTTCATCGAGGAAAGTCATTAACAGTTTATTTAAATGTTTTATTTGTTTCCCTGTTGTAAGAAGATGCAGCTTTCTTTGATGATTCTAATAGGTTATCACTAGGACGAAACTTATAGCAAGGTGTCATTTCTTCTGGATAAGCCAACTTATGTTAGACAAGGGGCCATCAAGGTGCCATTCTTTTTCTTTTAACATCAGACATGGGTATATTTTAATGAATTTTACTACGGAACTTTACGAAATGCAGAGAAACAGGACACAAAAGTTGCATGTGACGATCGCAAACACGAAAGTGGTCACGTGAATGACTAACCAATCAGAGCGTGTTATATCCGGTGGTAGAAAAAGCAAAATGGAGGCGCCTAGAGTAAAAAGAAATGTGCTGTATGTATATATGATGTATGGTAATATCGATATTGCGTGATCTGAGAAGTGGCGTCATGTCGTTTGTGTGAGAATCGGATTTATGCGCGTATAAGCCAACCCCAAATTTGAAAAAAAAAAGTGTTTTAAATTTGGCGTGAGATTGAGGAGCCTTGTCGTGAGACCGTGAGAAATGACAAAAAATCGTGAGACTCACAGCAGAACCGTGAGAGTTGGCAGGGCTGGGAATACAAAATAAAACGCAGTCAAAAAACGCGTGAAGCTCTTTTTATTCCTTCACTTTGCTTCCAAGCTCCAAATATCCTTGATGGAATACAAAAACTCCCACACAAGCAGTTACCAGAAGGAGGGAAAAAACAACACAAACCAGGCAAGATAGGGCTGGAAGACATCCATAGACAACACACACTGGGAAGGACAGCAAAGTCAGAAAAGAACCATAAACTAGAGATATTTCCACGCTTTGTTTCCAGCGTTCGCCTATACGCATGTCCATCCTCTTATTCTTATTCAGTTGTCACAGCTGCAGCCCATGAAGAGGATCAAGGCCCTCTCCTCCCCAGTAGACCACGTCTCTCCCTTCTCCTTTCCTCCCTGCGTGCCCTAGGATGGAGAGGGGATGGGCCTGGATCCTCCTCTGACTGCTCAGCTGGCCTCTGCCCTTTCCCAGCCTTCTCCACAACCTCCAAAGCCACCCTTCCACTCCCTGCTGGCTGTTCCTCCTCTTCCTCAGAGTCAGTCTCCACCAGGGACATGACAACTGCCCAGAATATCATTGAGCTCCAGCTACCAGCCCCAGATGACATCTTCGCATCTCGCTGTTTGAGAAAGTTGAACAACATTCTCAGAGATTCTTCCCATCCTGCTCACAATCTTTGTGAACTGTTGCCTTCTGGCAGAAGATACAGAACAATTAAAACTTAAATCCCACATTTTCTGAATAGTTTTTATCCCAGAGCTATAATTGCACTTAACAATGAACTTAATGGCCACCATCAGTGAGCTGTTGGACAGTATTACTTGATCTGTTGTGTCTATTTTTAGGGATGGGGAATTTTAGCAAGTGGAGGGGTATTAGGGGATTGTCATGTGTGTGTTGGGTCTGGTCTCTGGGTGTTATGTGAATTTCATTGTATGTGTATACTGTGTATATGTGTACAATGGCAATAAAGATTTCAATTCAATTCAATTCAATTTCACAAGGCACATCACAAAATTAGAAAGGATGGGTTGCACAAGGACAAGCAAAATAATACTTGCCAGAGGTATCCATTCGAACCCCTGTCCTGGGAGGTGCTTGTTCTGAACGAGAAAACAGGGAGATAAAAACAACATGTATGTTTCTCCAGACACTGAAATATACAGTATTATTGTCTGACCTGGTGCTTAAATGCTTACATGTAAACATTGGAATCGACAGATTTTACTTGTCATGCTTTCCCATCAAATAGCAGAGTGGGGGGAAAAAAACTTATCAGTCTCTAAATGGTTTTTTTCCCCCCTTTCAAAGCAGATAAAATGCACAGGTAGCCCTTGTCTGGCAAAGTTCATTTAGGGGCAGTTCAAAGTTACAATGGCACTGGAAAAAAAAAATTATGATGGTTTTTCACAAATGACGACCGTTGTAGCATGACCACACTCATGTGGTCCAAATTTGGACATTTTGGAAAACTGTCCCAGGATCTTCCCTTCTTATTAATTTGCAGTTTATTTATCAATTAATGAATAGAATAGAATGCAGAACAAGATAGAATAGAATAATATAGCATAGAATAGAAACAATGGAATGGAATAATATAGAATAACATAGTGTAGCATAGCGTAGCATAGCATAGAATAGAAATAATGGAATGGAATAATTAGAATAGAATAGAATAGAATAGAATAGAATAGAATCGAGTAGAATAGAAACAATGGAATGGAATAATATAGCATAGCATAGAATAGAATAACACAGTTGGAAGGGATCCCGAAGGCCTTCTAGTCCAACCCCCTGCTTAGCCTGGGAACCTTATAACATTTCAGACAAATGGCTATCCAATCTCTTCTTAAAAACTTCCAGTGTTGGAGCATTTACTTACTTAATTGATTGATCGATTACGACTTTATGACTTTAAAAGTAACTCAAGTGGTGAACATACATAAATACTCCTTCTCCTTTGGGGCCATTATTACTTCTAAAAATTGCTGTTTGTTGCCTGGTGATAGCTTCCATTTTTGTTAAGAAAATAAATTTGACTTTTCCGACAAAGAAATGATTATCCATCCTACTGATGCTCTCCAAGACATGGAGCACATTTTAAAATCTTGAAACGATGTCCCTAAACAATTTATGATTTGGGCAGAGATTCCTGATCCTACATTTTATACGAACTAAAAATACCAATATTTTTATTACAAAATCTGAGATGGTTATGAAATCAATTCACTGGTCCCAACTTTTTTCCCCGACTGTGTCTTTATTGAAAATAAATAAATAAATGAAATAATCCTCAGTTAGATAGACAGCAATGCAATTAGGAGGATAGGCCTAAGCTTGGGGCAATTAAATCTTGCATGCGAAACCTGGCAAGCTTCAAGGAGATTAAAAAGGAAAGAACTGACAATCGATTTAAAAGAAGCTGTGCGAGGCTGCAATCTTTAATAAGGCTTCGGATCGAGAATGATCTGACATTATGTATGTCCAGTAACTTGTAATTAATATAATATTATGTGGGTATATGCATAATTTTGTATTTATTTATTTATTTATTTATTCATGTTTATGCAGTATATACAAGAGGGATGTGATGGCTCAGGGGCTAAGACATTGAGCTTGTCTATCAGAAAGGTAACTTAGAAAAAAAATTGCATTGTCCTTTGTTTTGCACTTTTAGAAGTTCACAAGTTTACCCTATGGCAAGCAAGGAGTCTTCTCTCTCCAAGGAAAAATAAATCTGGGCTTTACATTCATTAAAATATAATAAATATAATAAATTAATCGATAAAGCTTAGCTAGGATGCTTAGTGTCTTCACATTCTCCTTTATCTGAAATTTTTCTCTAAAAGGGGTATTAGCTGTGCTCTTTTCTGTTTGGTTGCATATGCAATCAATTAATTATCAGAGTATCACCTGGGTTTATATATCTTATACTCTGTGTAGGGATATTAACAGGAGAATGTGTTAGAATGTGAAGGATTTCTGACCACTTTATGCTTTATGTACAATTTCTGGGTCAAATTAGATGGTTCTGGTAAAATCAGCAGTGGGGGGTTGGACTAAAAGACCTCCAAATTCCCTTCCATTCCTATTATTTTATGTTCTGTGCAAATAACACCAGCCACAACATCCTCACTGTTGCAAGGGATATATCCCACTTGACAAACAAATACCTTACTCTGCCTCATTAGGAAAGTCTATACTTAGAACTCAAAATCAATCAGTTGGATGCTTCTAGGTCACCTTTACTAATCCCCACTTATTCAAAAGGATTGAAGACATTGTTTTTTTTTTTGCTTCTGTCAATCTCAAAATACAGAAAACAAGGAGCAGAAATTCTTACTTAACTGCTGAGTACTCCTACAGGAACAGAAATTCCCTCACAAAAGAAGATAAAACAATATTTATACCCCCTCTTCATTACAATATTGTGAATGCTGTGTCCATTTATCTGGTTTAATTTCTGTCTCTCTGTCTCTGTCTGTCTGCCTCTCTCTCTCTCTCTCTCTCTCTCTAACACCCTCTCTCTCTCTCTCTCTGTCTCTCTCATTCTTTCATCTATCCCATTGGTTGAAAAGCCGCTGATACACTTTTCTCCTTGAAATAACTTCTAAGGAGCTGGAAGCGTAAGAGACGTGGAAAGATTTGAATTCCTGCAAATAGCTGACTGGATCACCCAGAAGCACAGAAATGAGAAAACATTGTTGTTAAAAGCATTGTACAGGAGTAAAATGACTCAAATACTAAACACAGAGGAAAGCATGAAACAACACACTGTGATCCTGGAATGACACAAAAATTCTAAATGGAAGTTGGCTATGTTGCTGTAAATGCATAGGGTTCGACAACCCTGGTTGTAACCCTCCATTGGGCAAAACAGTACATCACAGAGCAATCTGTTTTGAACCAACCTGTCCTAGATGGGTTAATTTACAGAATGGGTCCAAAATCTAGGACTCACGACCTGTGTGGGATTAAAATTTGGCAAAGCTGGGGCTGCTTCGGGGTTGCCGTATTGCCAGTCAGCCCAAGCCATGTGATCATCGTGTCCAATGTTTGAGGACAGCTTCCCGCGAACATTGGAATGGTTGTTGCGGTTCGCTGGCAGCAGGTGTGGATGTCTGAGGTCTCGGAGAACAAGGACTCAGATGAGGGGCCTGATGTGATGCAGGGATGGGGCCAGGACCATCAGGGAGTGGAGTGCTGCCTTTGGAGATGGTGGAGGCTGGAAGCAATGATGAAGAGGCTCCCAAGAAGCTCATGCCCAGCACACGCGCGCACAGGACTGCTCGAAGGAAAGAGCAGCTGCAGGAGCATGGGCAACCTGGGAGTAAGGCTGCAAGGTAATGGCCGCTCCCTTAAGAGATAAAAACCAGTTGAGAAACTGGAGTTCTTTGCAGAAGGCAAAGAAGTTTGATACTCGAGCCTGGTGGACATTAGGAATATCTGAGTTGGTTTTTGGAGACTCTTTGATTTATTGTTTAGGAACTTTATCTGTTGTTCTTGGCAGCCTTGCAAAAACTTGGGAAGGCTCTTTCTTATCAGAGCTAATTAGTTAGAAGCAGCCTTTTCTCTGTGAAGGAATGGGATTCATAAATGAAAAATTAAAAGGTTGTCCCTTTCTCTCATGTTTGCTCTCTTGGAACCAGATTTGGGTCAGACCAACGGTTGAGAAGCTAACAGTAAGTTGGAAGCTACATCCACTGCTTATCTACCCACCCTGTTTTTCAATTTAGGTAAGGAAATAGCTCTGAAATGATGACCCAATGGGGCACAAGTTGTCTAGTGCTGAACAAATAGTGACTCAGTTGTTGCTTTGTGTCCTGTCCTCAGGTGCTTTGAAGAATAAGTTGACGCCCTCCTCTCTGTGACAGCCCCTCAAGTACCTATACGCCTTGACTTACAACCATTAATGGAGTGTTTGTTCAAAGGTACAATGGCGCTGAAAAAAGTGACTTGTGACCATTTTTCACACTTACAACTGTTCCAGCATTCCCCATGGTCACGTGATCAAAATTCACACACTTGGAAACTGACTCAAAGTATTTATGATGGTCGCAGTGCCCCAGGAGGTCATGTGATCCCCTTTTGTGACCTTCTGATGAGCAAAGTCAATGGGGAAGCCGGATTCACTTAATGAACTAGTTGTTACTAACTTAAAGGCAGTGATTCACTTAACAATGGTGATAAGAAAAGTCATAGAATGGGGCAAACTCCATTTAACAGCTGTCTCAGTTATCAGTGGAAAAGTTGGACTCCATTGTGGTCATAAGTCGAGGACTATCTCTATTGGAAGAATGCTTTTATGTCGCTCCTAGTCCTTCTCTTCATTAGACTAGTTGCTTCCAGTTCCTACAACCATTTGTCATATGGTTTAGCCTCCAATATATACCTCTATGAACCTGTATATATAACAGACTAGTTGGGAACACATTAATCTTAATCTAAAGCAATGGCATCATTTTCAACTGCAAACATTGCAAAAAATGCAAAAGCATTCTGTATACATCAAGCAAAGGCAAACTGCATTGTGAAACCATCCTGACATTCAGTGGTCTATGATGGTCTATGACCATAATGAAGACTGATTTGATTTAAATGCTGAAAGGGAACTCAAAGCAAGCATTTCTCCACAAAGTGCCAATTTACACAAATACAATGAACATCACCAGACATGACTGGAGCATGACTGGAATACAATGTTCATGTATTTTGTGCAACAACTACAGCCAACCAGAAGGTGGCAGTGTTTATAAGTTTGTAGCTGCATTTGTGGTATGCGCTATGTCTTTTCTCTGTATATAAAGTTTCCTGCTTCCTTCTGGCAGTTAAGCAGAAAAGTACATGTGGACAGTGCACTGTAAGGACTATATACAGAATTTTTAACAGTATCGTTCCCCATCTGTTCCTACCAAAGTTAATTATCAGGATGCCTTCAGCAAATTTAAGACAAGTGCATTAAGCTTTTCTTTTTCTCCTCCTGGTCTCCATAACAAATAAAAGCATTAGCTGGTTTACAATTAGTTACAACGTTCAATTCCATTGGGCCAATTTGAGTGTCCCTAAGATGCTTTTTCAAAAGGCAACTAGACCTTGCTTCTTCTTGAAGAGGCTTCTCTTCTCATACAAGAAGCTTCTTCAGTTCTGATAGAGACTGACAAGAAACTCCTTGGGTTGGGAAGCAGAATGTCTAAGGGGAAACCAAGTCCAGTCGCCTTTTGAAAAAGCACCTTTGGGACAACTATGACCTGCACAATTGAGAATCACCACAGACATATTGGCCAAGGCTTCTGCAGAGGTGGACCATGGCTTCCACTTACGCCTACTTTCATAAATAGCTCGTGACTTCTCATATAGCTCGTATGGGTCAGGCTTTCTCGGGTCAAAGGCCTCTGTTGAATCGGGAAAAGAGCTTCTGTGAAGGGCTGGTGGGAAGGGAATATTCTGTGGTGCAGCTGGAGCAGATACACTTGTCTGTGGACTGCCTTGAGTGTCCCATTTTTCCATCACCTACAACAAAGAAAAGGAAACAAGACCTTGAGATCCTGGAGACAAACCCCATAGCTTTTTCTTTTCTCAATCAGGTTACACTAGGGAGGTCTCCAAACATGGCAACTTTAAGACTTGTGGACTTCAACTCCCAGAATTCCTCAGACAGCATGGCTGGCTGAGGAATTAGCTGAAGTCCACAAGTCCTAAAGTCAGGGATGGGATTCTACCAATTTGCACCTATTTGCTAGAACCGGTTGTTAACATTCTAAGCAGTTCAGAGAACTGGTTGTTAGAAGAAATTACTGGCCTAATCCTGTAAGGAAGGCAGGAAGGAAACATTCTGGTGTTGCTTATAGAAACTGCCTCTCCATTAACCCTGATTACATTCTTGGCAGGACTAGACTTCCTGTCTCAGGAATGTATCTGGAGTGTTTTTCCCCTCCTTTGCTGGTACTTTGCTTGTGTGGGGTGACCATTCAAGGTTACAATGGCACTGAAAGTGACTTATGACCATTTTTCACATTTATGACTGTTGCAGCATCCCCACAGTCATGAGAGGCCAGGCAAGGAGATGCGTGCCTCAATGTGAGTGATGTTGAGTTGGCCACACCCAGCCAATAACATGACCACCAAGCTATGTCCACCCAGTCACATGACCACCAAGCCATGACTATCACCTAAGCCACACCCACAGAACTGGTTTTTAAAAATTTGAATCCCACCCCTGCGTAAAGTTGCCAAGTTTGGAGACCCCTGAGTTATGCTGTCTTTTTTGGCAATATAATTTTGAAGATATCTACTCAACACCAGGTCTTATGTACAGGACTGTCATCTCAGCCATTTGTAAATAATTAACAATACTGTCAGAAGTATAACATACGCAGAGAACATTATTTTTAGTGTTTTTTCTTGGAGTCCCAGTAGAGATATATCATATCCTAAGAAGTGGAGCAAGGTAACATAAAGGCAGCAATTCTGTCCCACTGGCCATTAAATTTGGAGCTAAAGTAATATCTTCTATGATACACAATTCTAAAAGTAGAAGTTACGTCTAGATTTATGGGAATCACTTGCCAAGTTCTCCATTTCATCTCAAAAGGTATACTAAAATTATGAATCCTGATATCTTTCTGTAGTGGCTTGCACACAAATCCTTCTCCAGAGTTCCTGGCTGAAATTAAATTGGGGAATTCAGATGCCGTTGTTTAATCCATCTCATTCTTATAAATAAATTCAAGTTTTCTCGGAAGAAAGTTAAGAGGGTGATTTCCCTTCTTGTAGCCTATAAATTGAGGATGAAGAGCAATAGATAATTTTTCAGTTATTTGGTGTCAGGTGTCTCTTGAATGTCCCTGCAGTTTTTAAGGACATTTTTGGGAAGTGGTTTCCCCTTGCTTTGCCCAAAGATTGTGTCAAAGTCAATACTGGCTTCATACCAAGGTATGACCAGAATTCACAATCTCCAAGGTCAATCCACTGGTTCAGTTTTGGAGAATTGTTATCTCAACCTTCATTGATTTAAACTTCTTTTAATCTCTGTCTTTGTCTCTCTATCTCTCTCCCTCCCTCCATCCCCCCCCTCCCCCTCCCCCCTCCCCTCCCCCTCCCTCTTTCTCACCGACACCTACACCCACGCATATCTGTCTGTCCACTATCAATCTACTTACCACGCTCTCTCTCTAACCCTCTATTATATCTCTCTCTATCAATTATCTATCATTTATCTATTTATCTCTCTCCCTCTCTGTCTCTCTGTCTCTGTCTCTCTCATCTATCTATCCACCTATCCATCCATCCATCTATCTATCTATCTATCTATCTATCTATCTATCTATCTATCTATCTATCTATCTATCTATCTATCTATATCATCTCTCTCTTTTTAAATTGTTTTTTAAGTGTACATTTGCCAAACAGCCCTGCCTCCACATGGACAGAGGGAAGGAAATAATTTCTGTATGCTTCATGGATCAGTATCACTAAATCCAGTAAGAAATACTTGCTTTCAAGCCAATAAGTATATGTTTAAATACCTTTTACAGTCATATTAGATTTATATTCCTACAATTAGCAGTAAGGTACCCTAAAAAATCTTGCAATGCAGGTTATTGTTTTCTACACTCATTATTTTCTTCTCAACCATGAGTCTTACGCATTCTAAGAACAATAATTTGTAAATAAAACTTACAGGCTTTGGAGTTTTCCATGGTGAAAAGAATCCTAAAAAAAGATAGAAAGAAACAAAAGAAAAAAAAATGAGAACTCAAATATGATTAATTTGTCATCATTCTTACCAATATCTTTAGCTCCATTTCTTTGAATTTCAAAGGATAGGGGTGACATCTTATCATCCATTACCGCAACAGGACATATGGAAAAAGATTATTTCATACTCAATTATTTTCATATTTAAAAACAATTGCCAGAGATACATTTCCACAGTACAAAAGAATACTTTTGTAAAGAATAAATTAGAAAAAAATATTTTTCTTTTTTTAATCTCTAACGACTACAGTCAAAAGCTCTTCTCACCAGGGGTTTTCCTGGCTTAATACATTATCTGTCTATCTGGTTGATTGCCTGTGTGTGTTTATCCACAGTACAAGTGGATCTACAAATCTACAACTGAAAGTGAATGGGAAGGATCTTGGAGTTCTAGTGGACAATCACTTAAATATGAGCCAGCAGTGTGCAGCCATAGTCAAAAGAGCCAATGCGATCCTAGACTGCATTAACAGACGAGTAGAATCAAGACCATGTGAAGTGTTAGTACCACTATATAAAGTCTTAGTAAGGTCACACCTGGAATACCGCATCTAGTTTCGGTCACCATATTATAAAAAAGATGTTGAGCCTCTGGAAAGAGTGCAGAAAACAGCAACAAAAATGGTTAGGGTTCTGGAAGCTAAAACATATGAAGAACAATTGCAAGAATCCTGTTTGTCTAGTCAAGTGAAAAGAAAGACGAGGGAAGACATGATAGCACTGTTCCAATATCTAAGGGGCTGCCACAAAGAAGAGGGAGTCAAGCTATTCTCCAAAGCATCAGGACAAGAAGCAAGGGATGAAAATTAACCAAGGAGAGAAGCAACCTAGAACTAAGGAGAAATTTCCTGATAGTGAGGACTATTACCCAGTAGAACAACTTGCCTCCAGAAGTTGTGAATGATGCAACACTGGAAGTTTTAAAGAAGAGTTTGGATAACCATCTGTCTGAAGTGATGTAGGGTTTCCTGCCTAGGCAGAAGGTTGGACTAGAAGACCTCCAAGATCCCTTACAACCCTATTATTCTATGCTCTTCACCAATGAGGGTGTGGCAGGTTGGAGGTGGCTGAAGGAATAGAGAATACCCCACCTCCTTCCTATGTGCACCTCGCTCCCTCCCTCTCCATCCTACTTAATTTTATTTTAAATTGCATTTTAGGATTTTTATTTATTGTTTTAATGTTCTATCCTGCATTTTATCAATGCCTACAATTGCCTTTGGTGAGCTGGGTGGCATATCAAATTTGATACATAAAAGGTTTACTGGAAACACTTTTAATCGTGTAAGTTGCCTAAATATAGATTATCCACCAAAACGATAAAACACACATATACCCAAACACTAACTAAATCTTTTTTATGCTCACCTTTGTAAAAGCAGGATCCAATTTAAATCTCCTAGGTTCGCTCTCAGCCTGGAAGGAAGACCTACACTGTACATGACAAATAGCTGTGTCTTCCTTTTTCTATGCTTATTTCTTTTTATGTTAGATTGGAATAGTATAACAAATCCTCCAGCTTTGCAGTGCTTTAAGGCTGCTTTGAAGTATTGTTTGCATTTCATAGTGTCCATAAATTTAGTGAACAGGAAAAGTTTTATACATAGAAATAGAAAACCAACTTTTGGGTTAAATTAGTCCTATGCTTTATTTTTGAAGCTGAGTATGGAAAAATCCCAGGTTTTTTACTAATTACTTACTCTCAATCTACCTCTCTCTCTCTCTTTAATCTATCATCTACCTCCTTAATCTATGTCTCTCTATCATCCATCCTTCAATCCTTCCAAACTTCCATCCTTCCAAACATTCATCCATCCATCCTAACCCTAACCCCTAACCCTAACCCTAACCCTAACCTTGCCTGTCTCTCTCTCTGTCTCCCCCCCCTCTCTCTCCATCCA
>BHFT01051689.1:0-10413 GCA_004320025.1 Laticauda laticaudata
CATGATCATAAACCAAACTCTGCTCAGATTGTTAGATGACACTTTCATAATCTGGCCACACGGAAAGAACAAACTGAACAGACTTCCTCACACACCTCAACAGCCTACACCCAAACAATACAATTCACCAATGGAAACAGAAGCTAACAATCAACTAACCTTCTAGAATGTTCTTAGTATACAAAAAATCCAATGGCTCCCAGGACACACGCAATTTATCAGAAGAAAACACATACAAACCGCTATTCTACGACGCACTCTCATACCACCACCCAGCACAGATCAATTCCGTAGCCAAGACAACTCATTCTCCAGAAAAAAATGCTTAGCCAACGAACACCTAAAATCGTGAACTACACACTCTCACTAATGTACTAAAAGCCAATGGATTTCAAAAAAGATTACCCAACCTAATCCAAAAAAGAAACCCCAACCAAAAATCCAGACAGAAACAAGAGTACGTAAAACCCACTCCATATATAGGAAGAACACCATAACCGACAAAATCAGCAAGATCCCCAAAAACACATTAAACACAGCATTCTACCACAACAGAAAAATTGATCCACCATCCTAAGAAACCCTAAAGACAAAAATCGAGTTAGAAAATTCAAGGAGTACAGGAAATCCCTTGCACTGCCCTGCCCCACCACATACATCAGACAAACTACAGAAGAACATGTTGCACGCATTGGAAGAACACAAGAACTGCAATCGAAAAAGAAAAACCGGACCTTCTCTTGGTCAACACCTCAAAGCACAGGACTGACATTGAACTTTAAACATACAAGAACTATGCCAAAAACGTGAACCTTAACAACAGAATATCAGAGAAGCCATAGAGATAGAAAAATGCCACACAGCATGAATAAACGAGATCATACCTCCCGCCTCCAGCCAATTTGGAAACCTGCCTTCATTAACAAACAAGTATCTAATATGAAGAATGACACCAGACCCACACCCACAAGGGCCACACAGATGCTCTTACCCCACTTCACTAGAAAGCAACTCAACCCACACAGAATGATGAGACGCATACAGCATCTGCATCACTACCATTCAAACGCCTTCCGACCCATACCATTGAAGCAAACTGACACCACCATGAGATGTTTTTTAGGTGGCCACGGTCACAACACAAAGCCAAAAACAGGATCATAGCTCAACGCAGCTCAATCCCCTAGCAACTAAGACTTCCACCTGAGCATAAACAGCCCCCACCTGAACAGAAAGCCAATCAGAACACGCCAAACCCCCCAACCCAATCAGAACAACAAGCCCAAACCCCCAACCAATGCAGAACACACCCCTCAGCCAATACAGAACACAGCCAATCCCCTACCGCCAATCAAGTCACACCCGCCACTAGCAAGTTAAAAGGAAGAAGTAGTCTCATAGCTCACGATTACTCATAGAAAGCACAAAGCCAAAGACAAGCCTGCAAGATGATGAAATGAAGACTTCATCAAAACGTCACTGAGATATACTTCCAATTTTACGCAGAAAACCGAATAACCAAATATGTAATGTATATGTATATGTAATGCTAATATGTATATGTATATATTTCGTAGATTTTCACGGGTAAGGTATTGTAGAGTGTGTTCGAGGTGTCTTTTCCCATGGTAGATTAACAAACAACGAGTCCCAGCCACCGAAAACCAACACCAGCCCAAAACAACACGGGATACCACCACCTATCTCCCGACAGACGCCAGGCCCAGCCCATCCTATAAACAAGGACAACCACCATGCAGAAAAACAAGACCACGCTGCTTCACTCAGCTGTCGCACCCCCTCGACCTCCAAAACCAGATAAAATGACACACAGCCAAGAAACACGCACCCAGACCCAAACTCGAAGTCAGACTACAAACCCAGAATGCTACATACACGGCCACCTGCCTCCGTTATATGCGACATCAAAACCCAGGAAATTAACCACAAGAGAACTCAAGAAAGTTTCAACTACAGCGAATGATCCAGGATATCACGCACAAGACCAGAGTACCACAACAATTAAATCTCACAGAGGTCATCACACAACCTATTACTCAAGCCTATCAACTGCACAGGAGTGTAATGGAAAGAGATCAAAACACAAACGACCAGGAGATTACAAACACAGGACCTGGATATCAACCAAAAGAACTCCAAAGCCCTATCACACATACCCATTTACCCGCAAGCTGTTAAACACAAGAGGCCTAATAAAAAAGAGATCACGGACCAAAACAACCCAGGAGATTACATACATAAAGATCCACAGATATCTCCACAACAAAACTCACAGGCATTCACACAGTCCATACCAACATGCAACTCCATCCAACCATTCAGAGGCAGCAACGCACCAACCAGCCAAGGCACACCAGCTCCACCACCAGTATTTGATAGTGAGACGGCAGCATCCGATCACATCACTGCTTGCACTGGCACAAAGCCAAAGAGCAACCAGACTGTGAGGATGGCGAGTGGACTCGCTGAAACGTTGCCAAGATACCTTAATCTTACACGGGAAAAAGCCGAACACACTAGACCTACACCCTAGTACCTACATATAGATAGATAGATAGATAGATTAGATAAGATAGATAGATAGATAGATAATAGATAGATAGATAGACAGGACAGGACAGACAGACAGACAGACAGACAGACAGACAGACAGACAGACAGACAGACAGATATAGATATAGATATACTATATATAGATATATTTTAATAAGGATATTTTAATGAAAAAAATATTCATGTATTTATTAGTGTGGGACTTATGCACTTGGACCTTATGTTACAATAGCTATAAATTTTAAAAGACAAGGCAAAACAACTGTGCTTTTATAAAAATTATTTGCAGGATTCACCACCGAAATCCTAGGGCAGTACATATGCTAAAGAAATATATGTAACTTTAAATGTTCTACTCAAACAAAAAGCATACTGCTTACTTGCAACTGTAGCTACTTGAGCGGTCATATGTGATTCACACAGAATTTATACCTCCATGTACAGCCCTGTTCAGAAACTTTTAACAGCTTGCATAATTGTGTAGCACCGTTCCCATTTTTCACAAGGACCACATTATTAAATGTGGTTACTCTGAGCATTTTTAATTCTCATGTGACAGAGTGCACATGAAGGAATAGTAAATTACCCATAACTTTACAAATGAATTCTTTGAATACATGGTAAAGGTCCAGGTTGCAATCATGTATCCTAAGGATATCTGCTCATCCTTCTAGATCAGTGGTCGCCAACCAGTGGGCCGCAGCCCACTGGTGGTCCATGAGAAAATTTTGATGGTCCGCAGAGAAATATCTCCCCAAAGCACCCCCAAAGCAATTAATCTAGTTTATGCAGGAACACAAGGCTGCGCCGCCCACATACCTGCTGGCCCCCACCCTTTGACCAAGCACAAACCTTCAAAAAGCAGTGCAGCCCTCACCGGCCAGCAAGAGATAATGGTGCTGTTGCAGCAAGAGGGGGCTGGCAATACAGGAGGGCTGAAGTGGTGATGGAGATGGCCGGAAGCTGCAGGAGCACCGCGCTACTTGCACTTGCACAGCACTCCCACACCTTCCAGCTCGCATCTCCTGGCCTGGGCTCTTCGTTGATGGGTACAGGCTGTAGGAACAGCCCAGGATAGGAAAAGTACCGGCTGGTGATGGTGGGAGGGGACGGAATGGATAAGTCTGCACTCACTATCCAGTTCAGAGGTCTGGAATCGGACGACAGCGGCATTGGCATCAGTTTTCTTGTCCATCTTGGTGCTCTGCTCTGCTGCCGCCGCCCCCGTCCTACAGCCACAACCATCATTGCCCAGGGAAGACACAGGAAAAGCGAGCAGAAATATAGCTCTCACTGGGGTGAAAGAGCTGACATCAGAAGCTTGCAACAGAAGTCGCAAGCTGCCGCCTTTGAAAAACACTGCTTTCTATTACCTATGCCTTCCCCAATCTCCACTCTTTCGCCTCAGTGAGAGCTATGTTTCTGCTCACTTTCTTTTCTGTGCCTTCCCTGGGCAACAATGGCTGGGGGGCAGCAGAGATATCAGGGCTGCTCTCCTCAGCAAGCCAGGCCTGGAGGAATGTGAAGAATTGCAGGCTAGCACCGGAGAAATGCATGTTGGAAAGCCAACACGTTTCCAGTGCACCCTCCTCTTTCCTGAAGTAAGATTGAGCAGGGGGAAGGGTAGGAGGGAAGGAGAAGCCTGGCTGGCTTTCCTTTGGCATGGGGCGGGAGGGGAGACCAAATGCCCAGACCAAAAGAGTGCCGAGGAAGATGGGCTCCTAATAACCAGCATTTTTGTGCAGGCGAGAGCTCAATCTTTTCTGGGTTTGACACTCCCCCCTTCAGCTCCACACAAGGAGGGACCCTTCTCTGCTTGGAAGTGGCAAGACAAACCTGGGAGTCCTCTTGTATGGAGGCCGAAGGGGGGGGGGTTGCCTGGTTATTAGTAGCCCGTTTTCCTCAGCACTACCAGACAGGCCCTCCTTTCCTCCCCCAACTTTAGGCAGCCACACCTAGGAAAGGAGGGAGAGGTTTCCTCTGACTTGGGGGAGATATGAAATGAAAGGAGACCAGAGGAGGAGATCTGCTCTTCTTCCATTTGAGGGGGAGCTAGTTCCTCCCATCCAGATCTTCGCAGTCTCCGGGCACCATGGGGATTCTTTTGAATCCTAGCAGTATTAAATCCTCCCTCATTCCTCCCAAGGATGAGAGGCCTCTCCTTTCCCTTCACTCTGTCCCACAGTTATTATTAAGCATTTACAATTTTGTTATAATTAAATAAGCATTTTTATATTTATATATATTTATATATATGCAAGTCTTGGTGTGTTCAGGTCTTTTCCCGTGTAAGATTGAGAGTATCTTGGCCAAGATACACTCAATCTTAAATGGGAAAAGACCCGAACACGCCAAGATCTGCATACCTGTACCCATGAAAATCTACGAAAACAAATAAATAGATTTATTTTTAATATTATACATTGAATAAAATAGATTTTTAGATTAAATATATTCTCTTTTTTAAAAAAATCCATATTAGTGGTTCTTGAGATTTCAATGGGCGTTGGTATAATTACCTGAGAACGCCCTTTCTATCTACGCTGCAAGAGAGTCCAGGATAGGTTAGACTTCTCCCTATTATGTCGTAGAGCTAAGTCTGCCATATAAAAGGCCAGCCTCTAGCCAGGTCCACCAGCTTTGGAGAAGCTACTTGACAGACTCTGAGTATCTAAGAAAGCAAGAAACAACATTATTAGAAAAAAAAACCCACGCCCAACAGTACCAGACATAATAAGGGTGGGGCCGGACTCTCTTGCAGTGTAGATAGAAAGGGCGTTCTCAGGTAATTATACCAATGCCCATTCTCCTATATGCTGCTTTGAGAATCCAGGATGGGACATATCAAAGCCAACATATGCACGGAGAGCCCATGTCTGAGTGTTTATTCCATCTGAGGGACAACTCTTTGAAGCACCCTTCTTCCAAAGGCTACATTCGCCAAAGCAAAAAAATCAATTTGGTAATGTCTAATGAAGGGAGATGGAGTTGCCCAGGACTCTACATATTTCCTCCAGCAAAGCTTGAGTTGTCCAAGTGGCCAAAGTAGCACCACTCCTGGTGGAATGTGCCGCGAGTCTAGCCAGCACCAGAATGGACAAAGTGATGAGGCTTTGGCAATACAGGATCTAACCCACCTGCTTAAGGCGGGAGGGAAGGGATTGCAACCCATTGAATTATGGGAGAAAGAGACAAATAAGGCCTCGGTTTTCCAAAATATGGACGTACATTTGATGTAAATATATAAAGCCCTCTTAAAGTCTAGTTTATGCTATTTGTGTTCCAGATCATGGGTAGAGCAGAAATCTGGCAGCATAATTTCTTGGGCCCTATGAAACCAGGAACAAAGATGGGGTCCAAACATAGGATCACTCTGTTGTCATGGAAGGAACAGAGATCCTCCCTGGTTGATAGAGCTGCAAGCTCAGACACCTTCCTAGCTGAAGTAAGGTTGACCAGAAAAACTACCTTATTAGTTAAGAACTGAAGTGAACTTGAGAAGTGAGACTCTGTGGCCCAGGATTCTCCAATGGTGGGCAACCGATGGGTTCACCAGCAAACCAGGGTCTCCTGGGCCAATGAGGTGCCAGGAGAATCAGCTCCGCCTTCTCCAACATCTTCCAAATGACCGCTGGAATGATCGATAGAGGGGGAAAGGTGTAGAGGAGACCTGGGGCCATCTGCTCCAAAGCGTGTTGGCCCCCTCCGCTCCCTGAGTATAGAATCTGGTGAAGTATCTGCTTACCTGAGCATTCAGGGGAGATGAAAACAGGTCTATAGAGGGAGTGCTGAAATTGATTGATAGTTCCCTGAACAGAGAAGGGTGGAGGCTCCTCTCCACATGATTAACCATACTCCGATTCAGCCAGTCGGCCTAAGAGTTGTCGAACCTGGATATGTGATCTGCTCTGATGGGCAGAAAGTTCCTCTTTGCCCAATGCCTTCAACGTTTGGCTTCCCTCATCAAGGCCCTGGACTTAGTTCCCCCCATCTGTTGACATGTGCTTTTGCAGCCACATTGTCCGTCATCACCAGTACATGGCCCCGTCATCCTTGAACAAAAATGTTTGAGGGCCAGGTTCCAACCAGTTTATCAGACAAGACCCCTCTGCCAATGACCAATGTCCCTGGTCCATCTCACCATCCAGCACGGCCCTCCAGCCCTGGAGGATAACATCTGTTGAGATCAGCAATCTGTCCAACTCTGAATGGATACTCCCTCCAAAGCACAGGAGACTGCCACCAGAACAAGCACAGAACCTGTGGGAGGTTCCGCACCCTGGAGTAAGAGTTGGTGATGCCTGCTCATTGAAAGGGGAGGAGGAACCACTGAAGAGTCAGTGAGTGCAGTCTTGCCCACGGGACAATACCAAAACAAGAGATCATCTTTCCCAGCAGTCTGGAAAGATGAGCCAAGGGGAGATTATAGGGCAGATTGGTGTGATGTGGATTGGATTAAGAGGTCGTCCAGGTAATACTGAAGGGTAGCCACCAACGCCGCCAGTACTTTGGTGAAAACTCTGGGAGCCAACGACAGCCTGAAAGGAAGGGCCTGGTACTGGAAATACCTGTACTGATAAGAAAAAGAAAGCAACTGGCAGTGATGATGCCAGATAGTAATGTGGAGGTAGGCCTCCATAAGGTCTATGGAAGAGAGGAAATCACCCCCCTGAACGCTCTCTAGGATGGAATGCATGGTCTGCATTTTGAAATGCCTGTATGGGAAGAATCTGTTCAAAAACTTCAGATCTAGGATGGCATGCCACCTCCCAGATGCCTTTGGAACCACAAAAAAACCTGGAATAAAACCCTTGCCCTTGCTGGTGCACAGGAACTGGTTGAATGACCCTAATATCGAAAAGTTGCTGGGTGGCCAATTCCATTAGGGCAGTTTTGGCACCATCTCATCATATAGGGCAGGTCACAAAATGCTCTGGAGGTGAAAGAAATTCTAGTTGCAGACTCAATCTGATTGTATTGAGGACCCAGGCATACAATCTAGACTCTTCCCATCTGGTGATAAAGGCCAGATGACCTCCGATGGGAGGAGGCAACAGGCATTTATTTGGAGCGTCAGAAGGCATGGCCCCCTCCTCCTTGAAAGGACCATCTACCCATATATTGGTGCTATTGTTGGTTGATTGCCTCAGGGCGCTGCTCCTGGTGTTGAAGGAAGCCCTCTGATGATGGGAGAAGTGAGGGGAAGATTCAACCCAGAAAGATGAGAGACGGAAGTAAGGGGTTGGGCACTAATCCACCCTCTTAACCACCGAGGAGAGGATCTTCCTCTTATCCCTAGTCTTGACCAAATATGGATCCAGGGCCTCACCAAAGAGTTTCCCACCCACATAAGGAGCTGATGTCAGCTTCCAGATGTGGCGTGATTCAGATTGCCAGTTCCGGAACCAAAGTAGTCATCTAGCTGTGATCGAGGAGACCATGGCTCTGGAGGCAAATTTTGCTGAATTCAGAGTAGCATCCACCGTAAATTCAGCCGCTGCGATAATTTTATTTAGATCTTAGTGAGATTTAAAATCAGACAGAGGAAGGTGCTCCTATAGCTAATGCAGCCAGCAGAGTGAGGCTCTGGTAAAAAAAAATGATGATGCTGTTGATGCTTGGACAGCCCAAGCTGAGGCCTGATGGTTACGTTTGAGCATTTCCCTGATATTTTATCCTCAGGCTTGACTGGTTTGGTGGGGGTGCCAGAGGAGGAGAAGGAAGCCACTACTGGAGCATCCAGTGAGGGGACCACAAGGGTAGAGGCCAAGGCTGGTCTGACATTGTAGAAATGCCAATCGTGTGATGAAGGTCTAGGCCAAGCAGCAGGGGTGGCACACTGTTCTTTAACAAGGTCCAAAAATAACAGGAGAAGGAAGAACCTCTGTGTGGACCACAGGTTTAGGGAAAAGAGTATCCCTTTGGGTTGAAGAATCCCTCTGGGGTTCAGGTGCCACCTCCTCCGGGGTCAATTGGGCAGTGACAAAGGCCTTCTGTAATAAGGGTTTAAATAAGGTTGACTTAAAGACCGCCATTGAGGGGAGCTAGTCCTGGAGGAAACTTTCTGCCTCAGACATATATGGATCTCTGATCTCATCCTCTTCCTCCTCTGACCCGGAGGAGTGGCTATGCTCTGAAGGGAGTGAATAATCCTTTTCCCCATAATCCCCCCAATCAGATTGAGTAGAGGGCCTATCAACCTCCTGAGCTCTAGGCTATTCCCTGTGTCTAGGAGGGGCCCTTAAGGAAGGATTGGGGAACCAGTCTTGTTCACCCCTCCAAGGGCAAAAGAGTTGTTAGAAGCCCTGTGCTAATCCACACTGAATAGCAGAAAAGACTACTAGGGAAAGGAGCGTTGGTCTTACCTGAAACTCATCTTCCAGTTGCACAGAAGGAGAATCCAAAGTGTGGGCTGTCTTCCTTGCTTAAAGATGGAGTCAATCAAAGTTTAGTCCAGCCCCCATTCCACTGCGCATGCCCAGTTTTTGATGAAGGCTGATGATTGACTTGGAGAGTTCTTGGTGCTCTTTCTTGACCATTCCGTGCTTGGGACTAGCTATCTAAAGGTGGGATTTGGATTCTCCTCTCCTACAAATAGAAGATTCATTTCAGGAAAGACCAATGCTCTTTCTCAGTTGTACCGATCGGAGAATCCAAAGCATGGGATGTATCCAAGCTAATTGTCCTGAGGGTGGGCCAACTCCTTATCCCAAGCCCCCATCTCCATGTGAATTTTTTGTAGTGCCCTTCTTCCAAAGGAAGTGTGATGACCCCTCTCAAAATAACCCAAAAACCAAAACATACATTTAAGTCCATTAAGGCTTTCAACTTAAACTTCACTGTTTTATTAGGCACAGTTTAAAGTCACAAAAGTAAATAATGAGGCAAAAAAAAACCCCAAACAAACCGCATTGATGAGAGTTCTGAAGCAAGCCAAGATAACTAATCAGAAACTCCAGGAAAATAATTGAGGAGAGTCCATGGAAAGAACACCAACAAAGATAAACCTCTCTCAAGGTGAACACTAAATTGACTCCTGCAAATGCTAACTGTACAGTTGCAAAATTATATACATAGTTCCCACTTGCAAGCCACGAGGAGGATCATGGTAATCTCCTCTTGAGTAGACCTCACTTTTCCCTGATCCTCTCTTCCCTGTGTGACCTAGGATGGATAGTGGATGGGCCTGGATCCCCCTCTGACTGCTCAGCCGGCTTCTGCCCTTCCCCAGCCTCCTCCACCACCTCTGGAGCCAGACTCCAACTCCCTATTGGCTGTTCCTCCTCTTCCTCAGAGTCAGTCTCCATCAAGGGCATAACACTACACCCCCTGCAGGGCCGCCTCCCTCGGGATCAGGTGGATGAGAACATTCAGGAAATCGAGTGTGAAAGTCCTGGACCAAACAAGGAGCATGAACATCAGTGGCATCAACCCAGGTGGTCCATATCCTTTCCATGCCATGAAATAGTGAAATAGGCCTCGCAACTGGCGTGAATCTTGGATGCTATCCATTTCGTACTCCTCCTCTCCCAGAAGGGCTACTGGGGCTGGAGTGATGGAGCCAACAACTTCCAGGAATAATAAGCGCATGAGAACAAGGTGCCTGCTGGAACATAGGTCTGGAGGAGCACCGCACCAACAACCACATCGGAAGCATCTGTTTCTGTTTCCACCACAAATGGCTGTTTCCACCACAAATGGCTGGCCTGGATCAGGGTGTTTGAGGATAGGCTCGGAAGCAAAGACAACTTTCAACTCCTTGAAAGCTGCCTGCTCCTCAGCACTCCAATGGAACTTCTCCCCCTTCTTGAGCAGATTAGAAAGGGGAGCAGTCAAGGC
>BHFT01051691.1:0-72429 GCA_004320025.1 Laticauda laticaudata
CCCCCCCCCCCGTTTCTTATGACAGCCGAAAGATGCAAAGCAATAGTAGATCTTGAAGGCTGACAGATGCCTTTCAATTTCCATTACTTACAATGAAACTTTGGGCTTCATTATGGTCACAAGTTGAGGACTTCTTATATTATCCTGGATTGGCTGTTTTAGAATTAACATGGTGTAATATACAACATCCTAGAATCTATTCTTTCAGAATGAGAAATGTCTGTTTCTAATTTGTCTCAGTTCTTTAGTCAAGATACAGAATGCAGCAAATACTCATATGATGAAGTAGCTGTACTCCAAATCTGGAGAGGATTAAGAGTTTATATTTTAGCCTTATGAATACAAATCTTGGAACTGAATCTCCTTTTTTTCTAATAAGTCTGGTAAGAACAAAATGCTGGAATCTACATCCTGAAAGCTTGTTGAAAAGAGATGTAACAACTTAACAGAATACACATGGAAGGAACCTTGGAAGTCTTCTATCCAACACCCTGCTCAGGCAGGAAGCCCTATACCATTTTAGATAAATGGTTGTCCAATCTGTTCTTTAAAATTTGGAGCATTTATAACTTCTGGAGGCAAGTTGTTCTACTGATTGTTCTGTCAGGAAATGTGTCTTTAGGCCTGACCAGGGGGTTGGACTAGAAGACCTCCAAAGTCCCTTCCAACTGTTATTCTATTAAATTGTTGTTTCTCTCCTTGATTTAATAGCTAATTAGATGTATCCTGCTCAAGCGAGGAACTGTAAAACCAGTTTTATCAAGATATGACTATCCAGATCATGATTTTAATTTGAAGGTTTTGAGGTAGTTCTACAGATTTTTAAAGCTGATTTTATTAGAGAGTACACAAGCAACAATCTATTTTGAAAACCTACATTTAGAAAATGTGAAGAGTGGTTTGTAAAAACTTTAATATTGACAGGTAATAAATGAAATGTTTAATAAATACGCTATTGAAGATATGAAATAAGTTAAATCCCAAAACATGTTACCAGACTTCCAGTAATG
Organism: Laticauda laticaudata; assembly: GCA_004320025.1. NCBI lineage: Eukaryota > Metazoa > Chordata > Lepidosauria > Squamata > Elapidae > Laticauda > Laticauda laticaudata. The sequence goes on from BHFT01051691.1 coordinate 1,011, forward strand.
CAGTGGAGGGAGATCTGTTTTGAGGATCACATTCAGATTTATGTACTGTTTGAAGATCACAAGTATTAATGTTGTGGAAAACAAAATTAGAGGACAGAATATTAAAATGGCAGAGTTTAAATTCATATTTAATGTTATAAAGTATGCTCTCTCTGCTGTAGCCAAACAGATGCTTTGAAAAGGACTAGGAAAAGAACATGAAATAAAAATTATCAAGGATGGCATATATTTAAAATTTGGGAATGAATTTTAAATCATATTCAATTCTAAAAATATTTTATATTTATTTTCTCAATTATACCTTTTTCATCTTTTCAAGTGCCCAATAATAACCAAAAGAGATGTTCTTTACATATATGTTAGAATATTCTATTTTTAATTTTAAGAGGATCAGATGGGCAACTGGAGCTAAAATATATCTAGAAACACATACCGTTTGTTACTATTACCCATTTTATCCCTTGCTGATACATTTCCCTGAAATTTTGGTTACTGTAGTAAATTGGGTTAAATGCATAAATTTATAGTAGCAGACTTAAGTGTTTGTACACATATCTTTCCATGTGCAGAATTTGGTTCCAGAATATTTGCCAATAGTACAAACTGAATTCATATGTATATCTGTAAGTAGCTGTTGGAAAAGAATTTCCAACAAGGCTGAAAAAGGACACCTCCTTGAAGAAGAATAAAGTTAATAGGAAAGTTTTCTAACATTAGTATATTTTGAAGAATGCACATTGTTTAAATCTTAAGACTACAAAGCCTATATAACAAAATGGAGCAAATCACTTTTCCACTTATTTGCCATGGTATAGTTAAATATATGAAATATGACAATGGAATCTCAAAGTTATTTCCTTTCCCTACCTCCCACAACAAAATATAAGGACAGACAAAAGCTGATAATTCTGATATAGTAATTTTCTTACAGCAAGGTTTCATATTTCTGGATGTACAGGAAGTTGTATATATATTCTCAGTGCACAAGAAAAGCCATTTCAAATAACGAACATTGAGCAGTTTGTACATTTTATATTTTGCAGAACTCCAAAAATGTAATAATTAAAAAAATAAAGCTTTATCACAACAAGCAATAGGCTTGTTGTGATAAAATACTACTTTCTTTGTTCCATTGACAGCTTTCGTATGATAGATATTAGCAGCCTGGTTTTTAACAGGCAGAAATTTATTCTGGGTTTAATGTAAATGCCCTGAAACAGGTATCAATATTTTCCTTGTTTGTTGTTATTGGAGAAAAATTACTTTCTCCAATTACTACATATATTAGAGAAACATTGTTGAATAACTATTAGACACTGCTATTTTATGGAAATGTGACAATATTTACAAAACATTTTCACCGTATAGCATAATATACATCATTCTTAAAGTCCATTGTCACTACATACTGTCAGCTGTATCTCTTTACATCAAATACAAATATATCACAAACAGTAAATAAATCTAAATCAGCAACATAGTTTCCAAACATTATAGATATTTTCCCAAACATTAAACAGACTGATCAAATACAACCTTAGTATTCTGGGAATAATGTGAAGTTTAAAAGATTGGGTTGTAAAAAGTGTTAGTTAATAAATCTGCAGTAGGAACCTTCAGAAAATCTGTTGTTCAAAGAGTATCTTTTCAAAACCTGCAGGAGGAGCATGACAGAAGTCACTGAACTGACAATCCAAAATGGCACTATCATCAACTGCAAGAAAAAAAAGAGAAGATATACATATCACATTCAAATGCTTTTTATTACTGCAAACCTCATTGGATGTTCAGGCTTTCTATGAGATGAAGTGTATTGCAATTCCTGCCCTCTAGAATGATCTCCACATAGATGTTTTGATTTTGTTTTGTTATTATCTTCTATTAGTCAGCTGTATTCTTTTACATGTGGGTTTTTTTTCAGCTGTTAAACCACACAGAGTCATTTGGCAATCTATAATAAATAAGCAGCTTATTAACCCTGAACTTTCTGCTGCATTGCCAGTAACATAACTATATGTTTTATTTTTTTAGGCTCGTGCTGAAATCAGTGTCATACAGAAATTTAAGGGGATCATAAGAAGTATTCAATGGAGGTAGTAGTTAACATGGAATAGAGATGATGATTTAGCCCAATTACCCAGTTCAGTTTATGGATGAGTAGGTAGCTGAACCCAGGTGAAGTGTAACACTTCATTCACTAAAATAGATTGTGAGAATGTCTCCTTACCATAGAACGCAGGGAAGACTGTTCCTCTGATTCCTGAGGCTGGACAGTGCATATTTTTTCCATTTAAATAAACATTTAGTTCTACATGGTCATATGTAATACCCTGTAAGACAGATATGAGTTTTATATGTAAACTTTTCACTATCTTTTTGTTTTATTTGAACACACACATACGCTTCCGAATATTTTAGGCTGATATTTAATACATTTTATTTCATCTTTATTACTTTCTATGTAACTCAGGCAATAAATATACATAATATTCCTTCCTCTTCCTCTTTTTCCCCACAACATGAAATTACTTACTGCCAATTAAAATAATGCTTGCCTCAGAAAACAAAATTACAATTATCACATGAAAAAACAGAAAAATCTTGCCCCCTACTATAAAGACAGAAGGTGATACTCTTGAAGCAAAAGATACAACTTCAACCTTACTTTGGATTTCTAACATTGCTCCACGTAAACTGCTAAATCACTGTTAGATGTGGGGGGGAGTAGGCAACTATAATTCCCTACTTTGGAAATCTGTCTGCTTTCCAGATGAAACTCGAAAAATTAGAACATCGTGCAAAAGTTCCTTTATTTCAGTATTGCAACTTAAAAAGTGAACCTAATATATGACATAGATTCATTACATGCAAAGCAAGATAGTTCAAGCCATGATTTGCCATAATTGAGATGATTATGGCTTTCAGCTCATGAAAACCCCAAAGTCCACATTCTCATAAAATTAGAACATTGTGAAAAGGTTGAATATTTTAGGCTCAAAGTGTCCCACTCTAATCAGCAAATTAAGCCATAACACCTGCAAAGGGTTCCTGAGCCTTTAAATGGTCTCTCAGTCTGGTTCAGGGAAATCACAATCATGAGAAAGACTGCTGACCTGACAGTTGTGCAGAAAACTCCATTGACACCCTCCATAAGAAGGAAAGCCTCAAAAGGTCATTGCAAAAGAAGTTGGATGTTCCCAAAATGCTGTATCAAAGCACATTAATAAAATGTTATGTGGAAGGGAAAAGTGTGGAGAAAAAGATGCACAAGCAGCAGGGATGACCGCAGCCTGAGAGGATTGGCAGGAAAAGGCCATTCAAAAGGTGTGGGACTTTCACAAGGAGTGGACTGAGGCTGGAGTCAGGGCATCAAGAGCCACCACACACAGATGGATCCTGGACATGGGCTTCAAATGTTGTATTCCTTCTTGTCAAGCCGCTCCTGAACAACAAATTCAGAAGCGTCTTAGCTGACAGACCTGGTCTGTTGCTCAGTGGTCCAAAGTCCTCTTTTCTGATGAGAAGCAACTTTTGCATCTCATTTGGAAACCAAGGACCCAGAGTCTGGAGGAAGAATGGAGAGGCACACACTGCAAGATGTATGAAGTTCAGTGTGAAGTTTCCACAGTCTTTGTTGATTGGGGAGCCATGTCTTCTGCTGGGTGTTGGTCCACTGTGCTTCATTATGTCCAGGGTCAATGCAACCATTCCCAGGAGATTTTGGAGCACTTCATGCTTCCTTCTGCAGATGAGCTTTATGGGATGCTGACTTCATTTCCAGCAGGACTTGGCACCTGCCCACACTGCCAAAAGCGCCAAAAATTGGTTCAATGATTGTGGATTACTGTGCTTGATGGCCAGCAAACTCACCTGACCTGAACCCCATAGTAGACTCTATGGGGCATTGCCAAGAGAAAGATGAGAGACATGAGACCGAACAATGCAGAAGAGCTGAAGGCCGCTATTGAAGCATCCTGGTCTTCCATAATACCTCAGCAGTGCCACAGCTGATAGCGTCCATGCCACGCCACATTGAGGCAGTAATTGCTGCAGAAGGAGCCCAAACCAAGTACTGAGTACATATGTATGCTTATACTTTTCAGAGGTCTGATATTGTTCTGTGTACAATTCTTGTTTTATTGATTGCATGTAATATTCTAATTTTTTGTGATGTGGATTTGGGGTTTTCATGAGCTGTAAGCCATAATCATCACCATTATGACACATCACGGCTTGAACTATCTTGCTTTGCATGTGATGAGTCTATCTCATATATTAGGTTCACTTTTTAAGTTGCATTACTGAAATAAATGAACTTTTGCATGATATTCTATTTTTTGAGTTTCACCTGTATAGTCTTTGTCAGTATTCATAACATGCTGTCAAAATTCCAAACACAGGAGCTGCAACTTGAAGGACCACTAAAAAAACAGTGACTATATTCATCTTGGAAATTTGTAATTATAAGGACTCTGAAAACTCAGTTACACCTTGAATTTTAAAATACTTCATCTGAAAAGAAATAAAGAATTTAGCAGGATCCAAATTTAGAATGGAAAAAAAGCTTCCAAGAGAAAATAGTATTTTATAAAGCATAATAAAAGGATAATGAAACTTTATTCCTGTACTGAAAATTAGATTCAGCTAGATATTTCTACTTCTGAGTGTGACAGAGGAAGAACTATCTGTATATTTAAATTTGTTAGAATATTAGCAAATTAAATATAGAAAATATTACAAAAAACACTTGATCATGGGTTGTTGTTGTTTTTTAAAAAGCAAAAATATTTGAGGAAGAAGAACTAACAACTAATTAGATAGGGTTTGTTTTTTACTTATTATTGGAATCCACAAGCAGGAAGGACCATAAAATGTTAAAAATAAAATCCTTATCAGATTCTTAAGTAGATATCCAGAAAGCAATGAAAGTTCAACACATATTGAGAGATTTTTACAATTTTACTATTTTTAAATCTATCCTAAGAAACTAAACATTAACAATGATGCTTCACATGAACATATTTTACAATTTGATAGAATTTTTTTTATCTATTGATGAGTATCTATGAAACATGCAATATGAAAGCTATATTTATTTAGGAACAATATAAAGACAACATGCCTGATTCACATTATATAATACCCATTAAGCAGTATAGAGATTACTGACAAACTTTTTCTGATATAAACCAACCTGTCTGCAACTCTAATCTAGAAGGTGTCAGAAGTCAGGAGGTGGTTATATATACACTTGGATTTACAAATAAAATGGACTTATATGAACAGCCTCTTGGAATGTAACCTGTTTGTAAGTAAACAAACTGTAATGTTTAAACTCTGCTATTAAAATGATTTTGTGAATGCTGTGCGATATTAAACTAATATTTTTCTACAATTTTTCCCTTTTATCTTCTATTAGAATAATATTTCAGTGAAAAGGGAATGACTTCAATATAAATATGTCTGCTTCAGTACAGATGTATGTTGCTTGTTTTTCAAAGGCATGCATATTAAATTTTTTTAAGCTAACAGTAACTCTAACCAAAACTGACATAAAAAAGACATATAAAGGAATGTTTTGATGCAGAGCAATTACTAGTATGAGATTTCAGCAATAGGTCACATTCTTTTCAGGTATTTTGATTTGCATAAATGACAGTGAACAAAACAAACCGAAACTCACTACAACATCACCCTCCTGTGGCAGACTGTTTGCTGGCAATCTGTTCTTTTCTTCATTGTTGTAGTAAAGAGTTCCATCATTTCTCAGAACTAAACTATTTACATCATTCCCAAGAGGAATTTGGTTCAAGTTGACTTTCTGAGTTGCAACTCCAACACCCCAGATTCCTGAAATCACAGTAGAGGCAAAAAAAATGGAATGACATAGTCCATTAGATAAAAACCAGGGAAAATAGTTTTTCTGGGTTTGCCACATTAAGAAGCAATTCTAAATTGTCTCCAATGAAGATAATAATACTTAGTAATTCATTGTTGTGAGAAAATATTCATAAATTAAAGCTAATAACTATAATAGCTGAAATTTCCATATGCAATTATATAGTTGAACTTTTCTTAACTGATCACTGAAAAACAGCAATAAGTGGATGAAGATATTAAGTTATGTAAGGATTAGAAATTTTCAATAGCCATTACAACAGTTCATAGTATTTATAAAATATATATAAAATATAATTTCCAAATGATAGTCTATCTGTGCAGCCATTACAGAGATTTTGATTCTATATGAATATGAAATGAATTCTTGAAAAAGTTGGTTTTGACTGACCTGTAGATTGAATTTTAAATTCAAAGTAGCTCTTGTTCTGATGCAAAGGAGCATTAGCTAAGCAACCCCCTGTACCGCATACTCGTCGTCCATTTTTTACAACAACAACATCTGTTCCTGCAGAATATAAAGCATCAACAAGCAGAAAACACTTTGAACTATGTTGAAGACTTACAATTTTAATGCAGATAATCAACATTGATTTCCTTGAATTTCATTGTCAAGGAAATGTAACAAATGTTCATTTATTTTTCACCCCTATACCTTGTCCCACCTGCCAATTTTGTTTATTACACAAATCCTATAGCACCCAACAGAATGTGTGGTGAAGTAACATTGGGAAACTCTAAGTGCATACAGAGTTGAGGGCTTTAACCACTTTTCAAGTTGTCCAAGGGAACATAGATAAATATGTTGTTTCAAAAGTAGGCATTCCATTGTCAATGCATATATCCCACATGACAAGAGGGTGGGAGTGGAACAGAAAAGAGTATGCAGGCACATCAGCAGGCTCCCCTCCTATGTCCCACTGATCAATCAGCTGCTTGTGCTTTTGACACAGAAACTTTTATTTTCTCCCAAGAGCGTATAATAGAAGCAATAAGAAAGCAACCATGTGAAACCCATTCTTCTCAGGACCAGTGAAATTCATTACATATTAACTGGACCAGAGGTCTCCAACTTTGGCAACTTTTAAGACTTGTGGACTTTAACTCCCAGAATTCTCCAGCCAGCATAGCTGGTCAATGCCTGGAAACTCTACCTGACTCTGGTTTTTTTCCCCAAACCCCAAAAACTTTAAGCTTAGAGTGTCTACTATTGACCTCACCCCTTTCCTAAGAGGTCTGTAGGGAGCGTGCATAAGCGCACCAACGTGCCTACCATCCCTGTCCTATTGTTTCTTTTTTATTTTTTTATTTTTCTTATATGTATCCATGTATTCATAACTATGTTTTTACTTATACCTGTTACCTTTTAAGCAATTGACAAATTAAAATAAAATAAAAATAAAACTTTAAGATAGCTGGCTAGAGAATTCTGGGAGTTGAAGTCCACAAGTCTTAAAGTTGCCAAGCTTGGAGACCTCTGAACTGGACTATAGGTTGTGTAATTTTTTTTTTTCTAGAAAATGCAATTAAGTATGATGGAGCATATGTTTCCAATATGCATTTAGAATCAAAGGGTAAAATGTCAAAACTTTTTCAAGCAGACATTTGAAAAAATATATTTTGCAAACAAGAACAATTTAACCAAGAATCAGTGCAATTAACTTGAAAGGATGCTAGCACATTCTACAATAAAAATTTCCAACTATCCTAATCCTTCTGAAAAGAACTTAAAATATTTAAGTTTCAATATATTTTTGCTTTAGATGGGCAGATACTGCTTGTAAATGGACTTTAAAGGTGACCATCAGCACCTTGAATCATACCTAGAACCCAACAATAATTTTTGCACTTCTCAAAATAGTGGTGTTATCCAGATAAAACAAGGTGTACCCATAATGATTGAAGTCATTATATTCTGGACTAGCTGCATCTTCTAAGTAGTCTTCAAGGCCAGCCCCATGTAAACAATACATGATAATAGCCTATGGGGTAACCAAGGCATGCACTTGTGCAAAAGCCTGCTTGGCCACAAATGGAGCTGTGAGTTCAAGAAGACCATCAAAATTACGAAAAGCTTATAACAATGGTGCTCTATCCTATCCAAAATCTAATATGAAATAAGCTGGTATCAATCAATTGGTCTCCAAATCCATTCAATCTTGCTGGAATTAAGCCTCAGTCTATTTTTCCCCATCCAGACTCTCACAGGCTCTGGGTGCAGGAATAGCAGCTCAGCTCCATCTTCTGTTTGGCCCAGTTTGAGATACTGTACACAACTGTGTATCACCTGCACACTGATGACTCCTGATCTCCACTGTTGAGCTTGAGTGATTTCGTGTAGCAGTTAATAAGGAAGGAAGGAAGGAAGGAAGGAAGGAAGGAAGGAAGGAAGGAAGGAAGGAAGGAAGGAAGGAAGAGCCCATTTAAGACAGAAAATCCACCCGGGTTCCCATTTTACCACCAGTTTTCCTTGTTGTAAAGTCTCCCAACCATATGTACTTCAACCTCATAATTTCTGTTCATATTTTCTGCCCGTCTTACAGTTTTAAGGAACAAATGTCAGAAATAGTCAATTTTCTAAGTATTGCTCTTTCACAGGTTTCTCTAAGGGGTTTAAAAGATTGGCAATTTCATTCTGAATCTGTTTTTTAAATAACAGATGAAACCACATATTTAAACGGGGAAGAGGAAGGAGACTCAGTGCTGCCTCCACATTAATCATATAAATTTTATTAATTAGTATTTTGTTTATTCACATTTCTAAGGATAACCTGTAAACAACTTTAGTTGTAGCAAAGTGCATCGATATAATTATTTAAGGATAGGGAAAATGTAACAGATTTGTAATTTCCTTGCTATAGGTAAGAATGCACTTTGAACTCAGTGGTGGGAAAAAAATATGCATTTATTAAATTCATATTTAAGTAAATTATTTATTAAAACAATAAATTAAACAGATATTACCACCTTTTACTCTTTTTTTCCTAGCGCAAATGAAACCTTTTTTGACGGGGGGGGGGAGAAGCTCCGAGAAATTACACCTTTCAAATTGAATNGCAGAAGCTCAGAGAAATTACACCTTTCAAATTGAATTGTTTCAAACACAGAAACAGAAATTTAAACCTATTGTTTCGTTCACAGGGCAAGATTTCAACGTAGATTTAGAAACGAACGGGCCGCTTTCCGATTTCTTTCAAGATGCCGTTTCCAGGGGAAATCCCCTGAGCGTCAACCCTCCGAGAGCGGTTGCCCTTACCCATCTGTTGCGTGTCCAGCAGCACGGACGGCATCTCCTTGAGAGGGATGTGCCCGGCGCTGCCTTCTCCGCACCAAGCCCAGCGTAGGCAACACCACACGGAGCCCGAGGCCGCCCCTGCCGACGCCGCCATGCTTGCTCGGCCGCTCGAGTGTCAAGTGGCAGCGGCGGCTTCAGCTTTTCTCCACACACTTTCGGTTCTCGGTCGGCTGATCAGTGAAGGCTTCCATGTGCGGGGCGGGCGCCCCAGCAAGAAATCCACGCAAGCTCAGCAGCCCGAGTTTCTCCTCTGCTGGGAAGGCCCGTTCTTCATAGAACGGACCACACGACTGGCAGGCAGAGAAGAGACAGGCCCGCCTTCTGAAATGAAGAAGCAGAATGTCAACAGGTTGCCTTGTTTTGTAACCAGCGCCTTTTAAAATCGCAATTGAGCATTACGCAATGTTATTTCTCACAAGGAGCTCATGCCGTGGATACGTTTTTGTGCAGAATTGTTGGCTACCTCCCAAAAGGCCCCAAACATCCGCTTAAAAAGCCGCTTAAATAGGACACAGAAAAGGAGGTCCCGGGAAGCTTGAAGGTCTATCCCTGGGAAACTGCCCTGGGAGCCCGGCACTGTCGATGCATGATTTTCACCCCCATTTTGTGTCCAAGGGCAAGGAATTTATCTATTTTCTCAAATAGAGAAAGCAGTAATCCTGTGCGTAGCCCTTTCATAGGATTCTTTTCTTTGGAAGACCACCACGAGGCAAAATCCTCCTAATCCAATCTACATTTGAAATAATCAGATTTATATAGTCAGATCTTATTCTATGGGGTCCTGTACCGGAAACTGAACTTATGCATCCTTGTGGCTTGAAAGACTATTTACCGTATAAGTAGTTTTAGGAATTATCTGGGTACTGATGCTCAACAATGTTGTAGAAAAGGATATACAGGTAGTTCCTGGTTTATAAATGGTAATTGGGAATGGAATTTCCAGCATGATGTGGTCATAGAGTGCAACATGACATGACTTCATTGCTTAGTGACAGTGATCTCAAGCAACTGATGTTGCCATTGTTAACCAAATCCCAACTGGTTTGCTAGGCAAGAACCCTTCCCTCATTCATAAATTAGAATTTATTGAAAATAAATATATTGAAAATATATTTTTCTTTGGAAGGATTTCTTTTCCTGTTCGGTTGTGTCCAATTCTCAAAGAATGGCTGGACAAGGCCCTCTAGTTTTCTTAGCAAAGTGTTTTGGAAATGTTTTGCCCAGGTAAGGTACCATATCCAATAGCATATTTTGGGAGCTGAGTATCAATGTTTTCATCCCAAATCCAGGCTTCAAAGACTCTGAATAATATTTTTCAAAATTACCAACTTTTAAGATGTGGGACTTTATGCTGGCTGGGGAATTCTGGTAATTGAAGTCCACATAGCTACCAAGTTTGAAAAACACTGGAGTGTTTCACAGGAAGTCTTTCTTTTTTAATTTTTTTAATAAATTTTATTGAATAAACATTAAAGAACAATTGAACACAGTGCGACTTTCTTGGCCATCATTTTGGCCATACAAGCTATAGTATAGAGATACACATAACAGCTCATTTCCCTTTTCTCTGATGTTATTTGTAAAGCCCTAGCTCCATATTATTTCTATTTACGTTTATCTACAATTATCTACATATTTACAACCATCTTTTATTCTCGTGCATTCGTATCCTCTCATATTTGTCCATTATATTCCATTCTCTTTGGTTTACAACACTTTAACTTTAATTCCTCGAAAGCGTCAACCCTTTTCTTCCTTTTTTCTTGACTCTCGGAAGTGTTCCTTGCGAAACAATCATGGGCAAATGAAAGCCGAAGCTACTTATTCATCTGGTGCTTCCTTTCCTGCAAACAGCTCCCAGTTCATTTGGGGGACACGCCCCCCACCCCAGTTTCAGCCGACAGACAGAGGCGGCGAGACAAGGAAAAAGCCACTTCAAAACCTGATTGGAGGAGAAGCAGAAGCCCAAGCCCCGCCCTCTACGCCATGACATGAAGGCGTCCTTCTCAAAGCACGTGAAAATGGCCTTCCTTTCGCGGATGTTATCTGTGGCCAAGCGGAAAAGGAGGGAGAGCGGAAGTCCCGCCCCACCGGATCTTTTTTTTTTTTTGGTTTGGTTTTNTTTTTTTTTTTTTTTTGGTTTTGTTTTGTTTGTTTTGGACAGGGGAGGCGTCCTGCGCGGCAGAACTTGCTGTCCCGCGTGTCCTCCAAGGAATCGGGGGCGGGGCCCTCCGAAGGCCACCTGCAGGTGAGCTGGGCCTTGACGGGCGTCGTGCTGGGCCTCCCTCAGGGGCGCTTCCCGCGGAAGGGAAGACATGAGCCCGGCGGCGGCGGCGGCGGCAGCGGCGCTGCTGCAGGAGCAGCAGCTCTGACACAGGAGCGGCCGCCAGNGACATGAGCCCGGCGGCGGCGGCGGCGGCAGCGGCGCTGCTGCAGGAGCAGCAGCTCTGACACAGGAGCGGCCGCCAGGATGGCTTCCATTGCACCCACCACCTCCTTCCCTGTCCTGTAAGCGTCTCTCTCGGCAGGTGAGGCTGAAGGCTTCCCGCCCCGGTCCCCAGCAGTCCGGCGGTGATGGCGTCTGGTGCGTTGGCGGCGGCTCTGGCGGTGCTTCGCACGGTCCCTGCCCCCCAACCGCCCAGGCAGAAGCCACGCTTGGCCTCAGGTGCCTGGGCAAAAACGTCGAGGGCGCTGCGGTTTTCTTGGCAAGGTTTTCCCAGAAGTGGGTTGTGGGTTTTTTTTGCCTTTGCCTCTTTTCTCGGGCTGGGAGAGACTGGCCCAAAAGTCACCCGGCTGCCTTTCTAAGGTGACTAGAGCTCAAAGCTCCTACTAGTTTCTAACCTGATGGCCTTAACCATTAGATCAAACTGCCATCCATGTACCACAAACGAGCTGCTCATAGAATAGAATACAGAATAGAATAAACAGAGTTGGAAGGGACCTCGGAGGTCTTCTAGTCCAACCCCTGCCTAGGCGGAAAACTCTACACCACTTCAGTCTTGTGTATTGTGTGAACCAGCCTCTGGTTAGCTTTTGTTTTAGTATATTGTGTCAACTCCGAGAATGGGGCCGATTAAGTCACCAAGGTGTAAAACAAATGTGAATATATAGCTTTTAAAAATAAAATGGCCGAAAATTGCTCTGGAAGGAGTGAAGTCCTCTTTCTTACCTGCTTTGTTATGAAAAAAAAAAAAAGGGGGGGGGGAGTTNAAAAAAAAGGGGGGGGGAGTTGTGGGAATTCAAATAGGAAACAAAATATGAGAAAACTATAGGTCAGTAGTTCCTAAAATGATCTGAGGGTCCCCAAGATCCTTTCAGAGCATCTGCAAAGTCAAATATTTTAAACTTTCTCAATTTTAATGTTTCATACAGTAAAGATCAAGAGATGTAACCCATATAAACCAAAAATCTTTGGGATCATTTCTAAGAATGTAAAAGGGATCCCAAAGCAAAATTTGAGAACCATTCTAGGTAACGGTGCTATTATGGCATGGGGACATTGCTTGGGAAAGTCTTATATCTTGAGAGAATAGGATTAGTCTGCTGCTCTGAATTACCAATATGATATTTATGGTCACTGACAGGAGCCACTGGGATTTTCTGAAGCTATTGTGGTGTAATTGTTTTTCTCATCAAAGGAGTTAGAGAAAAACCTCAAAAACTGATAACAGCAAAACACTTTCATATTCTTCACAAGGACATGGACATATCTATAAAACCATCAGGGGCAGAGTTAACCACAAGGAATTACTGTTCAGACTACGTTGTACCTGCAAGTGACATTCATTCTAGCACCAATGGTACCAAGCCTTACGGCCTTACTTTATATTCCTTATCCATTTTTTCTTTTATTTGAAGATGAGTTAGTCACAGAATAACATTTAATACATCTTTCCTCATTCAATTGCAATCTTGAAATTTTTGCCATTTTATTCATTTGGTAAGAAGTAAATTCACCGAACTCTTTTTATGTTCTTTTGCAAAGTAGTTTTGTATAGAAATGCATGCAAGAAATTTCAGTTTCTTAAGACTGATTATGAGTATTTGTTGCTTATATTTTTATCTCTTTTATTATAGAGAAGAATGGAGCTCCTTGAAGAAGACCTTACATGTCCCATTTGTTGTGGCTTGTTTGATGATCCACGAGCATTACCTTGTTCACATAACTTCTGTAGAAAATGTTTGGAAGGGATCTTAGAGGGAAATACTCGGAATGTTACTTGGAGACCATCACTTTTTAAATGTCCCACATGTCGAAAGGAAACTACAGTAACAGGGGTTAATAATCTCCAAGTTAACTATTCACTAAAAGGCATTGTTGAAAAATATAACAAGATTAAAATATCAACAAAAATGCCTGTCTGTAAAGTGCATAGTGGTCAGCCTCTTAATATTTTTTGCCAGACAGACACACAACTTATATGTGGCATTTGTGCCACTCGAGGAGATCACATAAAACATCTCTTTTGCTCTATTGAGGATGCTTACTGTCAAGAAAAGCGTGCTTTTGAGACACTGTCCCAAGTGTTTGAAGCATGGCATTGTGGAGATGCACTTTCTCGACTAGCAACTTTGGAAACCAGCAAACGAAAAGCTCTCCAGATGTTGACAAAGGATTATGACAGAGTAAAAGATTTTTTTGAGAAATTACAATATACCTTGGAACAAAAGAAGAATGAGATCCTCTCAGACTTTGAAACCATGAAGCTTGCAGTTATGCAGGCTTATGATCCAGAAATCAACAAACTGAACACTATCATACAAGAACAGCAAACTGTGTTTAATATTGCAGAAACATTTAAGGATGTATCTGAACCCATTTTGTTTTTACAACAGATGCAAGAGTTTAGAGAGAAAATCAAAGTGATAAAGGAAACTAGATTGCCTTGTGTTACTGTAGACATCAAATCTACAATTAAGGATGTTGATACTAGTCAGTGGGAACAATTTAAACTAGCAGATGTGGATAAACTTTCACTACCTCAAGAGAAAAGCTCCTTCAATTGGGTGACAAATACCTTCCTTTCAGCACGTTTTTTAGTAACTGCTTTAATTTGTTTACTGATTGTTATTACTCAAGTATGTGTTACAGATTTTTGGGGCAAAACTTTTCAGTATTGGAAAACTTTTGTTTCTGCATTTGGCACAGGTTATCTGACAGACCCAACAGAGATAGCAGATCATGCTATTTTATACTGGGAAAAAGTAGCAGATAGTGCTGCTATTTTAAGTGAAAAATGTGTAAATTACATCCATGTGTTGTTGAATAACGTTGCCCAATTTGTGTGCATGTACAAACTTTTATGAATCTTCATGATCAGGAAGTATATTTTCAAAATCAGTGAGTTCTTTTTTTAAATGTAAACATTTTTTATTTTTGAAATGGTCTTGATTATTCATGTATTGAACTATTTTGCAACTCATTAAAAGCTGACTATCTTTGTATTGTTTTCTGAAAGTAAAATTACATGACTTGATTTTGTTTAGAAAGTAATGTGTATAGTGGAACATGTAAACCTTTTTTATTTATAAAATATGTTTGAGTTTCAGATTGGAGTATAAGTTGGAAATATGTTTGCATGGAGATATACATAAATAATGATTGTATATTATTACAACAAATCTTGGTCCTTCAGAAATATTGCAAATTTTGTAATTGGTTATTAATATATGTGAACATACGAAGTAACAAATTAACTTTTGTATGTTTATAAGCAACTCAATACAAAATGAAACTGGAACATCTTGGGCTCGCAAATCACATTTTTTTTTTACAACTAACAGTTGCAGTAACACAAGTTATGTAGATCTGTCAATAGCCAAATCTCTGGAATGTTATACAAGTTCATGCTGTTAGGGAGGAATGTGAGTGTCTTTCAGTAGGAATTCTTGTAATCAGATGTGGGTCCTGCACAAATGAGGATAGAAAGTTCATTTTCGGCATTATTTACATGATGGATGCATTAAGGTTACAGCGGTCAGGCTTACCAGGGAGACTAGGCAGGACGCATAGCCAGGTATGTTAATTCTACTTCATTGTAAAACTACATTAGGAGAGTCTTGCAAGTCTAAAAGTATAGTCCTCTCACCATCACTTTTACAGCCTCGTAACTTGGGGAGGTGCTCTTCCTGAGCCTCTTGTTCCATTTACTATGCCCTGTGGGGTGTGCTCACTCTCATTTGATCTTTATTAGGAAGCATTACTTTGCCCAGTTGCCCAAAGTAATTATTCATACCATTACAACAGTAGGAGTCTTTGTGTACAACTTTAATCAGGACCAGCAACTCTGCCACAAAGTGAAGTGGTCATTAAATGAGAAATTGTGTGGCTACAACTGTTCTTTCCAGCTGGAAAGAGAAGACTACAGGTAGTCCACTCATTCAGTAATGATTATGACTGGTCCTCAAAGTTCTGGCCGTCCAAAAATCTTCATAATCATGTAGCCACAATCTGGCTCACCAGATGGTTGCAGCGTCTCTTGTTTGCATTTTACAACCTTAACCTCCCAGCTTCCCACAATGGAGAAGCCAGCAGGGAAAGTCACAAGTTGCTCAGTTAAGTCTACTCACAATCACACCTCCCCCAGTTCTTCTGCATTCAGCTCTGCCACCTGCAAACCCTTCCCAACCCTCCATAGCTCACCGCTGCATCTTCCCAGCCACCGCCCACCACTCCTTTTACCCTGCAGGCAGTAGCCACTTACCCTNAGCTCACCGCTGCATCTTCCCAGCCACCGCCCACCACTCCTTTTACCCTGCAGGCAGTAGCCGCTTACCCTTCCTGGTTGCAGAGTGCCTGGGACTTGCAACTTCTTGCTGGCTTCCCTGCTGACTTTGTATGTTGAAAGTTGGCAGGAGGTTACAAGGAAGCGTAACTTCCTTGTGTGATGCTTAATGATTCTTCATTTAACAACAGCAATAGGAGCTGCAGGGATTGCTATCACTAAGCACCCCAATGCTTTACAAATGAACTTAGCAATGGAATTCAATTGCTAGGGCTACCTATAGTTGGCTCTCATTTGCTTTCAAGGGCTCAGTGTCTTCTGCAGATGGATCATAGTAGCAGCCCCAGAGTGGGAGTCATAGGCAAACTATAGAAATGGCTTGCAGTACTCCTTTGAAAAATTCTTCTGGTTTCTCCACCGGGGAGGGGGGAATTATTTTTTTCAGCATTGTGGTAGCTTTGAATAGCTGCTGACTTGAATGATAAGTATGATCTGTATACAATGTGCACAAAAGCAATGATCATGCTTCAACGTAAGGCTTGAGAGGTAGGCAGCTAGAGATCACCCATCGTCACGGAAAAAGCAAAGCTTAATGCATTTCAACAGGATTATGATTTATCAGAAGAAAAAAATTCCTAAAATCTGTGCTGCACTGAATCCAGGGGGCTTTATTAAGGACAAGGGACCAAGTAGGTATGACAAATTTAGGAAGAGTAGGGAAAGAAAATCTAAAACATTCTCCCCAAATTCAGTAGGCAGTAATATATGAGCTTTGCATATTTTAACATATTTTTCATTTATAATGATGAGTGCTATTTCAGATAGGTGACTGTCCAGTCTTTTCTTAAAAACTGCCAGTGATGAAGGACCCACAACTTCTGAAGGCAAAAGCTGTTCTACTGGTTAATTGTCCTCACAGTAAGGAAGGTTCTCCTTAATTCCAGGTTGCTTCTCTCCTTGATTAGTTTCCAACCATTGTTTCTTGTTCTGCCCTCTGGTGCTTTGGAAAGTAAGATCCCCCTCTTCTTTGTGGCAGCCCCTCAAATACTGGAACACTGCTATCATGTCCCCCCTAGTCCTAATCTCTAGATTAGCCAAACCCAATTCCAGAAACTGTTCTTCATATCTTTTTGTCTCCATGCCTTTAATCATCTTAGTTGTTCTTCTTTGCATTTTTCCAAAGTCTCAACTTTTTTGCAATGTGGTAACCAAAACTGGATGCAGTATTCCTGGTGTGATCTTACTCAGGCTTTATAGAGTGGTATTAATAATGGTACTTCATGTGATTTTGTTTCTGTTCCTCTGTTTATACAACCAAGCTTTTTTGGCTGCTGCACACTGCTGGCTCATGTTGAAGTGATTGTCCATCAGGGCTTCAAGGTCCCTCTCACAGTTACTGTTTTTGAGCTAGGTTTCACCTAATCTATACTTGTATCTTTGGGTTTTTTTTTGCCAAAGTGTAAAGCCTTGCTTTTCTCCACATTAAAAATTATTTTGTTGGATAGTGCCCATTGTTCAAGTCAGTCAAGATCTTTTTGGATCCTGACCTTGTTTTCTGAGGTCTTGGCTTTTCCTGCCAGCTTAGTGTCATCTGCAAATTTGATGAGTTCCCCTTCTATCCCCTCATTAAAGTTATTTATGAAGATTTTTAAGAACACTGGGCCTAAGACAGAATCTTGTGGTACCCCATTGCTTATTTCCCTCCATGTAGATGTATTACTATTAAGGACTACTTGTCGAGTAGTTTGTCAGCCAGTTACAAATTCATCTGGTGTGATGCTGTCTGTCCCACATTTTCCTAGCTTGTCAAGTAGGTTGTGACTGCAAACAATAAGTTAACCGGTTCTTTCTCTCTGTCTCCTGTTACTTCCTTGCCATCTTCTCTCTTTAGTGGACTTACTGTTTCCTTGACTTTTTTCTTATTTATATGTTAAGAGAAACTTTTTAAAAAATTAGCTTTGATTTTTGTGGCAAGTCTTTGTTTATTCTGAACATTTACTTTTCTGGCTTCATCTTTGCAGATTTTGGCTATCTGCTGATATTCTGCCTTAATTATATGTCCCTCTTTCCATTTTTTGTACTTGTCCTTTTTGTCTTTCAATTTATCAGAGATCTTTGTGCAAACCATGCTGGTTTCTTTTTGGATTTCTTGCTTTTCTTTTTCAGTGGATTACATTTTTCAGTTTCCTACACTTCTTGAATTGTTTTCTCTTTGAGGATTTTCATTCATGGAATCTTTCTTAGACTGCCTCTGAGTTTGTTAAAATGAGCTCTTTTAAAGTTTAAGACTCTGGTCGGATTATATTCTATTGCTTGTGTTTGAATTATATTGAATTCCAATATGACGTGATCACTCGTGGTCAAAGCTCCTGCAATGTCAACTCCCTCTATCACTTCTTCTCTATTAGTAAGAATTAAGTCAAATATAGTTTTCTCTGTAGTTCTCTCCATTACCTTTTAGATGACAAATTTGTCAGCTAGGTTGGTTAGGAATCTGTTCGATCTCCCATTTGCTGCAGAGTTTGTCTCCCGTGTTTCCTACATATACTTGTTAATTGTTCAGCAAAGAGTTCATCTATTTCTTCTATTTGGTTAGGTTATCTGTAGTACATGCCTCATAGCAATGTCATTGGTTTTTCCTTTTATTGTTTATTGGAATGATGATAAATAAATCAGTAAAAGGGGCAATCTAGAACATTAGTTTGAGGTCAAATAATTGCCAAAGTACTAAATTAAAATAAACTATAGTAACACCATTATTTCTGTAATGTTTGCTACAACTGAATTTTTAGGATCTTGTACAAATATAGTTGGTCTATTTAAAAAAAGATGAAGTTGAAAAAGACCCTGAAATGACTCAGAGATGAGAGCTGATGAAATTCCATCAGGAATTGTTCAATTGGGAATTTTCTATGAGAAAAAAATTACATGATAATTTTTTTAAAAAAATACTGGTTTTTAAGGCAAACGTAGACAAAACATAAAAACATCAAGCTATCTTACGTACAGTGTGTTGGTTGGTTTACAAATTGTTTTGTGCTTCAATTTCATAGTCTTCAATTACAATTACATTGTATATATTCTCATATTTTCAATCAAATATTAAATACATTAATATCATTGTTAATCATTTGACTATACTATTATTCATTCATGTTTTACAAAATAATTCATATTTTACTTAATTTGTTTTATGACAGTTCATATTATCATCTCAAATCTACAATCATTTTGTAGATATAATAAGAAAAGAATACATCTTTATATATTTATTATTTTCTAAGAATCTACATATTTCATTACCATGTTTTATTGTCTAACCATTGATGGAATAGATCCCAAATTTTATAAAATTGTTTATCATCTTGTTCTCTGATTTAAAATGTCAATCTACTCATTTCAGTACCTTCCAATATTTTCTGAATGATTTCCTTCTGTAATGATATTTTCTCAGTTTTTCAGTTTTTGGCAAATACAATCCTAGCCGCTGTTAATACATTTACAGTCAGGTATTTCAATTCTTTATTTTATATTTCAGGTAAAATTCCCAACAAAAATATCTCTGGTTTCAGGTCTATATGCGTTTTTGTCATTTTTTCCAACCATGTGTGGATTTTAGTCCGATATTTTTTAGCATCCGTACAAATCCACCACATATGGTAATTACATGATAAAAATTACATGACAAAATTTATAAAATTCCATGTTAATGAAAGATTGTATACATTAGAAATTAATTCTTTAATAAAACCGACTGCTAAATATAGTGACTGGAATTTGAAAAAAATCCCAGAAGAAAAATAAAAACAAACTTTGTACATTGTATTTTTAACAAGAATGCATGTCCATGTCAACTCCACTTTGAAGGCAATTTTATTGTACTCTGCAGCAAAAGCAAAAGGTCAAAGACAGACATTCGCAGCATCTGTCTTAAGCTCCTTAAACTCAATGGTTTTTTTGCCCTGCAAGATCACAATTCACCTATGGAAGGCAACCATGCAAACTTAGGAAATGATGTTTTTTCAGACAAGACGTAACTAAAATATCACTACTGTAATTCATATGTAGTGAAGTTCATCAACCCTGATGGAGAAGAAGACACTACAATTCATAAAATGGTGACTAGACAACCCACAACTTTTTTGCTCATTTTTTCAGAGATATTTCCTTATCTAAACAGAGAAATAAAATGATCACAGGCAGACAAAAAAGCAGTGGGAGCAGGAGTAACTTCTGACTTTCTGCTAGCTTTGCCACTGACTTGGCTTTTGGGAAGCAGAAATCCATTTTAGTAATTCTAGTTCCTAGGCATATACTATATACTATACCCAGCCTCTTTCCTCTTCTGAAAGGCTAGAGATAGACTCATGATTAGAAAGTGACCAGCATTCCTTAAAATTAACTATGAACATCTTAGAAACATGTAAGAGCTGAAACTATTTACCGTTGAATTCTTGAAAATAATTATTCCCAGGTGCGATTAAATGGAAAATTAATGTAATTGCACTTGTTAACTGGTATAGCAATTTGTGTACACATTAGATAATAAGACCACATTTAACATGGTATGGAATATTAATTGTTAACAAACTGGTTTTCAACAAAAGATCAAATCAGTTTATTTTTATTTTATACCTATCAATGCTTTAGATTTATCACCCAGGTAATAACTGTATTGTCACTGTAATAAAGAAGGCCCTGTGATTTATTCTGTTAAGTATATTATTGTATTTATTTGCTTCACCTTGTTTTTACATTTTTCTTGTTGTTAACCAAATAAATATTGATTGATTTATGCTGTTTTGAAGGGTGTTTTTCTGAAAAAAAATCCCTAAATCATTTTTTTTTATTCACTAGAAAAGCACCATTGGATGCAAATCCAAGTATAATGTGTACAATGTATAAACAAGAAAGTAATTGAAGAGGGGGAAAAAAGCTTTACAGAACCAAAGTGATAATAGAAAAAATGGACCGGTTACAGTTATGCTATTTTATTATGCAAGCTGGCCTTACTTCAATTTAAAATGTCTTCTAAAATAAACATGATTAAAAATGGATGTGATGGTGATTTGGCAGTGATACCTGTGACCCCATTGATTAAAAATGTAACTGTCCTATGGATCATGTATCACGAGTTAGATTTGTTTAAAACTAGTTAGATTTGTTTGAATAAACAAACCTGGATGGATTCATACAATCTTGTCAAAATGGATAATTTCACACTATAATTTCACTATAATCATAAATGTTATTGCTTCCTATGCATGAATCCAGTCAAAGTCAATACTTAAATACTAATCCCAAAGGTGCTTTTTCACAAGGCAACTGGACTGTCTGTTTTTCTTTGAAGATGTTTCACTTCTCATACAAGAAGCTTCTTCAGCTCCGACTGGCTGGTGGGGAATGGAGACAGCTGGTCATTTTCACTCTTTACCTTTGGGACAGCCATGACCTAAGATGACTGAAAATCTCCATGGGTCCAGATTCGTCACGTGCTGGCCACAGCCGGTTCAGCAAAAGGGGAAAAAAGTCCCGATATGTCACGTGACGACGCCGTGACCACATGAGTTTGACACCCCTGCCATAGACATTTAAATACCAATCTTCTTGAGTCATAACTAATGAAAAAATAAAGTTTAGATATTTGCAACACCATAGTAGGATTTGGTGCACTAATATGGTTAAAAAACTTGGAATTCTATTGAGTAAAATTACATGTGGAATGTTAATTAAACTACAAAAAGAAAACTAAGCAAGAACAACTCTGGGAAGCAAGACTATTAGCAGATAGTGTAAGAAAACAGTGCACCATCAAATAACTACTGTAAAGAGTAGACCTTCTCAGTGCACCATATTATTTTTATTGTAGTACCATTTTCATTGTCTGGAAGTTGAATGATGGCATCTGAACTTCTTTTCATGTTGGTTCAAACCAACAAGAAAAGAAATCCAATTGTCATGTCTCAACTTCCAGAAAACTCTACCTGGATGGCTAAGCTTCTTCACTGACATATTAACATTTGTTATAACTCACTATAAATACATGTGTTGCTGGATCTAGATACTTTAAGGTTATTGAATAATATGTATATTTTAATTTGCATACCACTATATTGTATGTTGCATACTACCCTGTTTAGGTTTTATTTACTTCTTCTGTTACTGTAATAAACAGTTTGTGCTTCAGTGAAAGAGTGTCTAATGAACCCTTTTATAAAAAAATTTTTTGGACATTAATGAAATCTCTTACACTGTACCTCAATATATTTAGCTATCTTTTTTTTCTTTTAACAACAAAGTAGATTGCAACTTTTTTTTTTTACAATAAAGTAGATAATTCAGAGGTCTGAGCCTCTGTTAATGAGCTTTATGGCTCAGTGGAATATGAAAATCTCAATTAGATGTTAATATCCTAAACACAATAATATATTGCTCCCTAAACTAGCTAGGAAAAGGATTGTGTCCAAATACAGAGTGTGCAGCAAGATGAGTCTGTATGCTGTAACACTATACTGTAGTCGAAATACACATTGCCAAATTATTTTTTACATTTAATAATGTATCTTTTGGTAAATCAATTTCAGTTTAGAATTTAAGTTGAATCATTGGATCTGAATTGAACTTCCAAGTCAAATCTTTGCCTTGATGGATAACAAATAGCTACCAGGTTCAAGAAACAAAGTAGTGTTGTTTAGATAGACTAAAATGCAATCACTATTGCTATATTATGAAATTCCAGTTCTGAATTTTAAAAGCATTATCATTTGCTTTTAACTTGAGACCAGCAATGTATAGAATTGTGATTCTTGTTGAGTAACAAGAATAAGATTATTTGGGTTGGAAAGTAATCAGGAAAGGATCCAGAAATTCAGCAAATAAACACATTTTTAAACATCTCCATGGTCATGAGGTATCCAGACTGTGGGCAGCAGTATAGATTAAGGTTGAATTTTCCATCGCTCCCCCTCCCCATGTCTTCAGGTCAGCTTTCCTGGCAAGATTTTAGAAGTAGTTTGCCATTGCCTTCTTCCTAGGGCTGAGCGAGAGTGATTGGCCCAAGATCCCCCAGATGGTTTTGTGCCTAAGGCAGGACTTAGTTCTAATTATCTTCCAGTTTCTACCCTTAACCATTACACCAAGTTATACCAAAACAACTTCCTTTTTTTTCAGGAAGGAAATAAATATTGTAAACGGGCAAATCTCTAGCAACTTCCTGAAATACCAGTTATGAGTCTTCTGCTGTCTTAATTTTAAACAGTTTAGTTACAAAGTGCCCAAGAGACCAATCCTGTAAACAATGCAATGTGTACATATGTTGTTCTTGTTGCTGGGCAATCCTATGCTTGTGAAGTTCTACTGTAAGTAGAAGGAGAAATTGATTTAGGGTGGTTGTATTTTGCATAACTTTGTATAATATTGGAATATATCTCCTGCCAACTCAATTTTCCCGTGAAGAAGAGGATGAGTGATCAAGATGTAATAATTTTAAATGTAGGTGGGTTTAAATTTACCACAAGGCCTTCTACACTGCAAAAATTCCCAGAGTCAAGATTGGCAAGAATGTTGAATGGCAATGACCCTGAATTTAAATTGCTAAATGGTCAATATTTTGTGGACCGTGATGGAGTTCTGTTTGGCTACATTTTGGATAGCTTAAGAACGCTCCAGCTTGCCTTGCCGAGTGACTTCTCAGACTACAAGAGATTGCAGAGAGAAGCTGACTTCTATGAACTTTATTCTGTGGCTGATCTCCTACATCAGGAAAATTTGCTGAAACCAAAACCAGAGATCTTAGAAATACGATTCTTGCTCCAGGAAATGCAGGGTTTTTTCCGCATATTTGGTTCCTGCAACATTACTATTGATGAGCTGGCTGACCGGATCACAACCTTTGCAGAAAATTTCATAGGAATGAGCTGGAAAAGTCATCATGTCCCTTCTCAGAAGTCACTGTCTCCCCTTTCTTTGGAAAGACCTTCTCATCATGATCTTGTCTTCCAGTGTGGCATCATCTATAGCGATCAATCTGTTGCAAGGTATTTTTGAAATTATTTCTGTGTGTCACCATAGAAGTATTTTATAGGTTCTTGGTTCTCAGTGGAACAGGTAGAGTTGTGAAGAAGTATGTCTATGGAGATTCTCAGTCATCCAGGTCTTGTTTGTCCCAAAGGTGCTTTTTCAAGAGGCAACTGGAGTTTCTGGTTTTTATTTGAAGATGTTTCTCACTTCTCATCCAAGAAGTTTCTTCAGCTCTTTCCACTCCCCACCATCCAGTCAGAGCTAAAGAAGCTTATTGGATGAGAAGCCAACCATCTTCAAAGAAAAACAGAAAATCCAGTTGCCTTTTGAAAAAACATCTTTGGGACATTACATAGAAGTCGTTATTATAGGTATCTGAACTTAAAATTAGTTGTTGATAACTTAGATACTGCTCTAGGTTAAATGAGTGAAAGCTGGGCTGCCACCCTTATATTACAAACTTCATTTCATGAACATGAGAGAATACAGTACTATATAACATGATGGCAAAAAATCATAAAGAGCTTGAAAGAAGTTATTATTTACATTGAAGAATATAACATAAACCAACAAAATTATCCATCCCAAAGTAGGTTAAAATTAGCAAGCTGAATAAGACTTCTTTATATATAACTAAAATGTTCCTATCTCCTGGTATCATCCTAAAATCCTAAAGCCAGCTGGGAAAAAATTCAAAACCAAGTATCTGTCACTAAAAATACCTTTGTTCTCAGAATTGGAAACAAAAATGATGTCAGAAACGTTCAGAGTTTATTGCCAATCACATTGGACAAAAAGGCATTCCCAACTATAGTAGTTCCGAATAATTATGGGCTGCATATTTTACTTATACCATCAAGAATTATATCAAGTGAAGAACACTGCATATTATGGAATTCAGTAATTTCTCTTTCAAAAAAGCCACTGCATTGTACAGCTGAAAATAGCTACAAGTAAAACAAAATGTTACTATGGTCTTGAAAAGACAGAACCATGAATGACAGCCACTATTACATGAATGAAATGTATCGTCTAACTGAAATTAATCAAGGATAACCTGAGATTCCATCTGAGTCTGTGGATTCAAGAAGCATATTTGCAAGATGGAGGGAAAGGAATATGTTCAAATGAAAATCCAAGCAATTTTTAAATATCTTCTGTGAATTTCTGAAGCTTGGAAATTTCCAAATCCTTACTTTAAATGACAAGTAATTTCTAACGAATTCTGAGGTTAAATAGGAATTCAGGGAATAGAAAACATGCTGACAAATACATAATGGAATCTTACCCAGGGTGTAAAAATCATTTTCAAATCAAGTAAACTCAGAGGAAGGATAAATCAAACCAAAATTTGCACCTACGTGAAGTTCTCCAAAAGTAGAAGAGGTCTTCCAATATGATACTGGAACTTAAAGCCAAAGACAAATGTTTCTTATCAGCTCTTGTTCTCCTTAACAACTAAGAAGATGGCAACTCAATCCCAAGAGATAAATTATTTGCTTATCTCTTCTCTGTGATGTGGCCCCTAATGCTACATCACAGAGAAGCCTATTTGTGTGTTTGTGAAGTCAGTGTAACAGTGGAAAAACCAGTATGCTTCTGGAGATAGAGAAAAGGGGCAAAAAGTTTCTGATAACACAGTCTTGAGGGTGATCCTTGTTAGGAGCAGAAGGAGAAGAAAGAGTACGAACTTAATCCTAGATGTGAAAAAGAAGTTTTGCACATATTTGTGTGTGAGAGAATTTATTTCCATCATTTTTTTCCTATTTCAAAAATATGCAAAATGTTTCTATATGATTATGATATTGACCGTGTTGTGAAGTACATTAGCTAATGTTCTTTACTTCTCTAATAACACTGACATAAATAGTAAACCAAGATTCTTATATTCCTGTGAAGAAGTTTGATATTAGCACAGTTATCACTGTTTTGCCCCTTCCACTCATATGAGCAGATAAGCAAAATAATAAATTTGTTTAGCATTCTGAGTAATAACTACAAAATAACTTTATAAACCAACTACTTGCTAGATTAACTTTAAAGAAGCTATTCTTAAAGAAATAATGTTAAAGAAAAAATAAACTTTGTCATATATAATAAGGTTGTCCTCCAGATAGATAAAATAGCAAAAAGGAATTAAATAGATCTGCCACAGCAGAATTTATCAAAAGCTGCATTTGGATGGGGTGTATGTATGATAGGGAATGTTGAGGCAAACTGCATAAGTTTGCAGCCAAAAGTAAATGGGAATGTTATCTCTCGTAAGCAGGCTCTACAGCGGGACATATACTTACTAGAGATATAGCTTGTTTTGAATGAGGGTTTCAAAATTAGGAGCTGGAGACTCTAGGGTTGCAAATTCCTCATCTCTGATAGATGAAATGCCATTAGATCCATTGGTATTTCTTTTTGACTATATTATCATCTAAATCATTGTGATCATAAACACTGATCTCCTATAAGGTCACTATGGCTAGAGGTCTTAATGCAAGGTAGTAGAACTTTTCCTGTTTAAAACACTTGCTGAAGTAAATAATGGGTTTTGTACATATCATCCAATTGAGAGAAATGATATAAAAATGTAAATCAAGCTGGTTCTGCTTTCTAAGATAAATATATTGTTCGGCAATTCAAATTTTTAGACTTTTTAAAGTTTTTTCTTTTATGAAAATGTACAGAAAAGCATTAGTAAACCCCAGGATCTTTTCAAATGGAAAATGAAACTTGTGAGCCTTCAACCTCAACTATAACATTTTAGAAAAAAGTGTCAGTGATTAAAACATAAAACATTTTATGGCAGGACTTCTGGCACTTGCTTTTCAGAAAACCAGCAAAATCATGCCCCTTTCACAATCTCCAAAAAAACCCTTTTATTAATTCAGGACATTGTTAACTTGTCTTTTAGGGCAGTTAAATCTTCTGTCAATCTTTAAAAATAAAGTCTATTTAAGTTTAGCTTGAACTCATGGCATATATTATTTTGGCAATATAGATCTGGCAATGTGTTTCGCAACCGCCCTCCCCCCAAATTTCCAGACTACAGACTTGGGATTTCTTAGAGATCTTGATAAAAAGAATCTCACCTTGCTTAATTTTTCAGTACTAGCCAAGGTCAAGTGGATGCTGCCGACCTGGGCTTGAAAAATTGCACTGTTTAAAAATTTAATAAAAAGTGCATTGAAAATGCATAATAAATACCTACAAAATGATAATAGGATAGATTTGAGATGATAATATGAACTGACATAAAATAAATTAAGTAAAATATGGATTATCTTGTGAAACATGAATGAATAATAGTATAGTCAAATGATTGATTAACAATGATATTAATGTATTTAGGAATATTTGATTGACAATATGAGAACATATACAATATAATTGTAATTGAAGACTACAAAGTGGAAGTACAAAACAATTTGTAAACCAACCGACACACTGTATGTATATATATATGGAAGATAGCTTGATGTTTTTATGTTGTGTTTGTCTATGTTTGTCTTAAAAAACAATAAAATTTTAAAAAAAGAAAGAAAATGCATAGTAAATTAATACTACCATATTTATCTCTTTTCCTTCTACAGATATGTTTCTATAAAACCTGATAAGAGAAAACTGTTTAATGGAGCTAATGTTCTTGGACTACTGATTGATATCTTACTCAAAGATGGATTTCGTTTACTAAGTTCTAGGACCGTTTCAGCTGAGGAAAAAGTTGAATGTTATTGTTTTGAAAGAATGAGATCACCAGAGGTCTTTACCATCAATATCAGACAAACCAAAAGAGCTACTACTATGCAACCATCAAAACAAATCCAGATGAACAGGTCCAAATGATACAATATTCTAAGAAAGATTGTATAAAGTATAAAGAATAAAGGTGTATGTCATCCTGTCTCTTCTTGGGGATGTGGATGGCCATATATATGTGATAAATAAGCAATTATGATTGAAAAAGAGCAAAATTCTTGTTTGCAGCTTAGAATTTTTATTAGATTTTTTTTACTGAACTGACAGTTAGGGTTAATTTAGGGATAGATGATCATTAGCCCCAGTCCCAGCCATTATAGCTAATGGTTTTAGGATAATCAGAATTATTATTAAGACCTAGATGTTCACAGGTTTTTCAGTACTGTAGTAAAGAATTCAAGCAATTCACTTATTCTTCATATCTCAACTTATTTTTCAAACAATCACCATCATTTGTTGCTCATGGAAGCAGTCTTTGGCAGGATGACATTGGAGATTTATTGATATTGATATTTTTACTTATTATTCCCTCTTCCCACAAGTATTTTCTGTTATCTTTGGTTCTGCTTAGAATATTGGCTATATTGTACTTCATTTTTTCAATGTTAGTGGTGTAACAATGGAATCCATAACAACACATACTGTACATTTCTCAAAAAATTCTGTCGGGTGCAAAAGACTAGGTCCATACATGAAGGTTCAATTAAATTGATTTATTGCTAAAACTCTCTGTACAGGAATCTTAACTAATGGTCAGTATCTGCTTAGCGTTAGATATGGGTCAATAGCACTCAAGGGGAACTGGACTTAATTCTCTTGTGTCTACATAGGGACTCTATGCCGACCCCTTTTTTCACTCAACACCCAGGTTCTCCTATCCCTTCTCCTACAATTTCAGTCTTACTCCAAATATTACAAAATGTGCAAATGTATTTTTTGTCCTTATTATAGTCATGCTCATGCTATTATGGGTATATCTTGGGTGGAAATGACTTCACGTGGAGCCTGTCTCATGATTTAGCGATCTAACATTTGGAGAAACTATATATTTTTAAAATAATGTAAATGTAATTTTCTTTTGTATTTATGACCTGCTATTAAACCTATATAGCCAATATGTAGAGATTTATGTTATAAGACATGTCATTTATAATTTCCATAGGGGATACAAACTGTCTGACTGAGAGATACCTATACAACTTAACAAGAAATGCATGTGAATTATCTTACAAGTTATATGAAAACAGTGGGAACCCATTAATTTGGAGAATATCCATTTCTAGTTTACAGTGCCAATCTCATTTGTTTACTCAGAACACATTCCATTCTCTGATTTAAAATGATATCCCATATCTGATTTTTTTTAATGACAATGTGATAAAATACTTCCCCTCAATTTAAAGTTCTTGTGGAAAGTATAAAGGCATCAGGGCAAAGTCAATCATGAAGGTTATTGGCCAGGCTATCAGATCTGGGTTGCAAAAATCTAGGCTCATAGAATGCATAGAAGTACTGAAAACTCTTTGCTGCCATCTTGTGGTCATTTGAAATTTTGCAGACTAGTTCTAGTGACCTGACCATTACTTATCTTTGGTCCAATCAAGCAGAACTTCTCAAGATAATTTGTCCCAATCCATGTATTCCAAAACTCTTGGTTACAGAGACCAATCTACTTCAGTAGACTTGCTGAAGAATAGAACAGCCTTACTTCAGCAGCACAATTGATACTGGAGATACTTTACTCATGATAACTCCAATATTTATATGCTGCTAAGGCACAGTTGGCACTAGAACCATATACACAATTTTTTAAAGGATGAAATTTCTCTTTTTGAGAAATAATTCCTTGAATACTTGAGCCAACATAATATAGTCAAAATTCATAAGCATTCTATGTAGCTTCATAACCTCAAAGTATTTACAAATTCGAGGGGAAAAGACAATAAGGGCAGTTTGACCTGAAGAAACATCTCTTCTAATGGTAAACAGATAAACTGAGTGGCTTTGCAGAATGTTCTTGCGAACATTATTCTACAGCTTTATGTTCACTGAGAAAATTCCTTGTTATTTATAAGAGATCGGCACTATCAAGGAGCTTTTGAGACAACACAAAGGGGGATGGGTGGGTTTCAACTTATTTTCCAAAGCATCTGAAGGCAGGACAAGAAGCAATGGATGGAATCTAATCAAAGAGAGAACCAACCTGGAACTGAGAAGAAATTTCTTAACAGAACAATTAATCAGTGGAACTACTTGCTCCAGAAGTTGTGAATGCTCCAACACTGGAAGTTTTTATAGGAAGAAATTGGACAACCATTATTAGAGTTTCTTGCCTGAACAGGGGCTTGGGCTAGAAGACCTCCAAGGTCCCTTCCAACTCTGCTATTTGCTATTCTATAAGCAATAGACAGTAATATAAAAAATTTTGAATTTTCTTGAGTGTTTATTTCCTGTGTTTTTTACTGCTATTATTTATTTTTTCCTGTTATATGATGCAGGCAAGTAAGTAGAAGTTCAAATGGTGTTGTAGCCTAATCCTATTGACCAAAGAAAATTAAGAAGGCACTCTTACTCCCTGCAGTTACATCTGTTGCTCCACCTACTGAAACATCAACATAGAAAAGCAACCATCTTCACTATACTGTAGGTAGTGTAAAGGCAGAAATTAATGGCTTTGACATACAGTATAGGAACACTACTGGCAGAAAAGCCACGAAGGACTTTAATGTGTCTGCAATCCACTTCAGCACCTTCTCCTTCCTGCCCAAATCAATCAAGTTAGAGATAGCTAAAAGGGAGGGGAGGTCAAATAAACTAGGATAAGTGACAATAGGAAAGAATGAGTGCCACTTTATCTTTGGTGGCATGGGGCAGAGCGTTGTTTTTTGCTGGATCCAGATCCAATCACAGTACAGCACAGAGAGTAACAAAGTACTGGCAGTTGGTTTTGCTCTTTAATGTGCTCCCACTGTGGTTTATACTCACTGTCTCTTTTTTGGACATTACAGTTGAGAAACTACTCCTGTTGAAGAATAAAAAGGAGGTATTACTAAGAAGAGCTAGTCAAGGATCCTTTTTACTAATATGACATACTGCTTCTGTACTTAGAATCACGTGGTTGGAAGGGACCTTGGAATGTTCTCTCTAACCTCCTGCCCAACTTTAAAAAGTTGAAAGTTCTTTGAAAGTGCAGAAAATTGAATGAAAAATAGCCAGAAATACAAATTGGATTATTTGGGTCATACCTTTTACTTACAAACATTTACTATCCAGTAAACTTAATTAACATATTAACAATTACTGGTTCATTTTTATCCTTAAATTGCTTTATCCTTAAATTGCTTTATCCTAAAAAAGCCTTTGATATATACTTGCAACCCTGAAAGATCAATGAAAATCTGTCTCCAAGTCTAAAAGTTATGGAGAAAGGGGAATCTAAATTATGTGCAGGCAGTCCTCTATTTATGACTACAACGGAATCCAAAATGTCTATTGTTAAGTAAGACAATTGTTCAGTGAATTTTGTCCCATTTTGCGACCTTTCTTGTACAGTTGTTAATTACTGCAGGTGTTAAGTTAGTCACATGATTGTTAAGTAAATTTGGCTTCCTCATTGTCTTTGCTTATCAGTCTCAAAAAGTGACCACATGACCCCAGAACACAGCAAATGTCATGAATATGAGTCCGTTGCCAAGCAGCTGAATTTTGATCACATGACCATTGGGATATTGCAATGGTTGGAAGTGTGGAAAACAGTCATAAGTCACTCTTTTCATTGCCATTGTAACTTTGTACAGTCACTAAATGAACTGTTGTAAGTCAAGGACTACCTGTATTTACACAACATGTAATTACTTAATTTATATTCCATCAACTCTAAGTGGTGCTGCCCATCTCAATGTTAACCACACTTCTTAGGTTGGTGAGAGAAAAGTTGGCCCAAAGCTATCCATTTGATGTCATACAATTATGTGAAAAAGTACAGCCCACTGAAATTTTTGCCTTTTTCAATATATTTCAACATAGATATTTGGTCATTTCATCAATACTGATAAATGGGAAATAGCTATAGCAAATATAATACATTTTTGTAGTTCATTATTTAAATTTAAATAAACATAAATCTAAGGGATAACACTGTTTTACCCTAACTGGTTTAGGTAAAATAATAAATAAGTAATCATGCGTGTTGTATGTTGTAGAAGTGTAATTGTGCAATCTTGCAACTTTAACTGTGGGATAGGTAATTAAGGAGTGGTTGTGAAAGCACCTTAAAAGAAGCAAGACTGCAGCGTGCTCACTCTCTGGCTTTTGATGATCCCTGATTACTGCTTGGAAGACTGCATTGCTCGAACGGAGAGAGAACAAAGGACTGATTTGTTAAGTGAACTGACATCGGATATTCTACATGGACTGCTGCTAACTGAATATCCCTGAAATGGACTGACTAAATGATACATGACCATTGGACTGCTTATTTTGACTATGCATATTAATGGAATAAACTATAATTTTGATAGCGCACGTAATTCTTTATTTTACTGTATGTTAATAAACATACAGCTTAGCTCTCACTATTTTATCTTGTGTCGCCTATCGACTAACGTCTGCACATTCTGTTTAGCTTGTCTCCCTAACTCCTGGTTGGGAACACCCAGGCCTAACACGACAACATGTAATTACTTAAATTTAATATTCTATCAACTCTAAGTGGGTGGCATAATGTTCCACTTTCTATGGTGTGTGAGAGAAAAGTTGGCCCAAAGCTATCCAGTTGATGTTCATACAATTATGTGAAAAAGTACAGCCCACTGAAATTTTGCCTTTTTCAATATATGTTCACACATAGATATTTGGTCATTTCATCATACTGATAAATGGGAAATAGAATAGCAAATTATAATACATTTTGTAGTTCATTATTTAAATTAAATAAACATAAATCTCAAATTTTCACATGTGGAAAAGTAAGCACTGTCTTATATATTATAACTTTCCTTCAAATACCTAAATTAGAATCAGGTGCACCAGATCAGTTGCAAATATTAGAATATTTATTAGAGAGGATTCTGGGAAGAACCTATCTTATGGAAATACTAGAAGTTTAGTTTGATGTGTTTCATTGCTATTGAAGTTAATAGTGTCACCATGCTTAGTTTCCTGAAGCTTTCTGAAAAAAGATTATAGATGTTATGAGTTTGAGAAGGATTAAAAAAAATACCAACCAGACAGTAATTATTTCTACTTTCTGGAGAATTATATTAGGAGTGAATATTTCAATCAATTTCCAACTTGCTGAGGCTGAGCCATCACAGCAAGTTCTCGCCTTCAGAGGAGAACACCAAGATCTGCTGAAAGAGAATCTTCTAAAAACCCAGAATTTCATCACATGACTTTCGAATAGCTCTCACCACTATTGATATTAAAGTGCACAAGTTAACATCAGGAAAAAAGTACACCAAAATAAATTTACATAGGTGTGCCTTTGCTATCCAGGGAAAATCAGGGCAAGTCTTAAAAATTTGATCATTAATCCTAGGGCCTAGGCACAAGAAGACCAAGAACTTCTGGAACAATGTCCTCTTAAGCCCTGTCACACTGCCCAACGGATGGCAAAACTTTGTAAAATGGACACAGCGGATGAGAAAAATGTTCCATCCGTTGTTATCCGCTCTCAAAAGGGGCAAAAATTTGCATAAACAGAGCGGATACACAGAAAGGAATGGACGGGGGAGGACGCCAGAGGGATGGAAAGCGGATGCGGAATGGAAGCCTAGCGCGATGGAAGCGGATGGGAGCGGATGGCACATCCGCAAGGCTTCCAGGGGAGTGCAGCAGCAAAGCAGAACGGACAAGAGCGGCATGCAGACGCGATGCCACAGCGGATTGAAGCAGATGCAGAGAGGAAGCCTAGCGGATATGCGTAGCGGAAGCCTTGCAGATGCCTAGTGGATGGCCTAGCGTTCACTGCGCATGCAGGGGGATTGTATTGCATCAGCCCCCGCAGATATAAAGGAAGCAACTCCCAAGCAGGTCACATTCAGAGGAAAGACCTGCGTCCAGAACACATCGAGTGCCTTGCCAGCCTGCCCTGCCTGCATGCCTTGCCCTGCCAGCCTTGCTGTCTGGCCTGCCTGCCCAGCCTTGTGCCTGCTTCAGCCGTTCCTCCCAGCCTTCTTGCCAGCCTTCCTGCCAGCCTTCTTGCCAGCCTGCCTGCCAGCCTGCCTCTCCAGCCTCCCTGCCAGCAGCAACCCCACAACCATGGGGAAGAAGAGAAAGCCTCAGCCATCTGCTGCCAGCCCTCGCAAGGAGGGACGGCCACCCTCCCGCCCCCTGGCCCTCACTCTGCTTCTCCTGGGGCTTCTGCAGCCCGGGCTCACTCTTCTGAGGCTGGGCTTCCTGCTGCTTCTGCCTTCTGAGGAGCTGATCTTGCCTGCTTATGGCGGTTGGTTGCTTTCGCTGGTGCTTACTCTGATGATGCTGCTCTGGCGTGGTGTGTGCTTTGCTCGTGGCTTACTCTTGCTGAGGGCTGCTCCTGGCGGTGGTGCTTCTGCTGGTGCTTACTCCTGCTGAAGTTGCTCCTCATCCTGCTGGTCCTGCTCATCCTGCTTCATGCTCCTGGTCTTGCTTGTCGCTGTTCGTCCCTGCTCGTGCTCCTGGGTCTTGCGTCGTCTGCTGATCCTGCTCATCCTCTGTTCCTGCTCATGCTCACTGGTCCTGCTTCCTGGTGCGCGGCTCGTGTCTGCAACCATGCTGCCGAACCGTCCTGCGTCGTTGGCGTCCGTCGTCTTCAGCTCGCTATCCTCCTGGTGCGCTGTCGGCGCTATGATATGATCTGCTGGTCGTGTTCTCGTGGTGTGCTTGGTGCTGCTGGCGCTGCTGGTGCTTACTCTGCCTGCCTGATGATCCTGCGTCCTGCTGGTGCCTGTGCCCTGGCTGCGTGCTGCTGATCCTGCAGGGTGCTGCATGCTGCTGCTGCTGATGATTGATCCTGCTGGTGTGCTGCTGCTGCTGGTGTGGAGGAGCAGCCCCTACAACCTAGAGAAGCCTTGATGAGGCCATCGCGCCTGCCAAAGGGAGGAAGAGCTTGCTGGAACGGTGAGAGTGAATACTCCATTGAGGAGGAACTACGAGGATGAGGTGCTGGAGGTGAGACAGAATGACTATCATAAGGCGAAGGGACACCGCGCTCTACAGGGACACCAAAAGGAAGCAGGCTGCTTGGAGAGAGAAGGCAGAGAGTCTGGGCTACACAATCGCGATGTGCTCCTCGGCTGGTGGAAACATATGCACACCTGGTATGGGAAGCTGCACCTCAAGAAATCTGGCCACGGCCACGGTTAAGCTAACGGACAGAGAGACCTACGTCATGACCAGGGTGCAGCTTCCTGGAGGGGTGAGATCGCCACCGAGGAGCAGCACACCCCTTCTCACGACCCTCTCTCTCAGGCAGCCCGCTGAGAGCCAGTCCTCTTTCCGGCCAAGAGTCAGCTCCTGTCTCCAGGCAGGTTTCTGGTGGAGCCGTCCCACGGTGGAGAACCTGTGGACAGTCTGTTTTAACCGTGGTGTAGCACGTGGAGGACTCCCTGGTGCAGTGGGATAAAGGAGATGGCACGTCCACCACAGCCCCTACCCGCATCCACCCCCAGCTCCACCTCCACAGAAAGCAGAGAGCCAGACAGGAGGGCACAGCCACACTGTCCTGCTGGAGATCAAGGGACACCATCCGAGCCGCCATAGATCTCCTCTCTCAGCTGGTCCACACGACTCCTCATCCTCCAACCGCAAGCCCTTCCTCACCTATGTGAACCAGACCCTCACGGACATGGAGGAACCCCAGTACCAGGTGGTGAAGGACCGGATCACCAAGCTGCTTCACAACCCTCCAGAACAGAGAACAAGTCTGCTTCTCCCACCCCAAGTGATGTCTCTCCCATTTCCAATGGCTTTCCACAGGCCCTCACCTACCAAGGCTACGGCTTCCAGGAGGTCCAGCAGCACAGGCAGCAGCCCTTCCCAGTCCAGGCACAGAGTCATCAGACGCCACCGTTGCCACACCTATGGCCCTTCATTATCAATAACAATGTAAGCATTGATCCACACATGTCAACATAAACACAAACTCTTTATTAAATGCCTGCTCATTGTAGGCCCACCCACATACATGGCATCCATTAAGCATCTACCATCCTGCTCGCCACTCCACTGCTCTCCAGCTGCGGGGAGTTGCACCAGTGTTTCGGAGGTTGCGCTGCTTCTTCCCTTCACGTGAGGCTCTGTTGGGGCCTTGCACATCCTCAGTGTCTATCAGGTTTCGCCCTTGCCTCCATTCCCCAGGCTCCATGTCCCCATTGGCCTTGTTGGAGGTCCACGAGCCTGCTGCTGCAACACTGTGGTAGCGGGTGCATGAGATGTGCAGGATGCGCAGCAAGCTTCCACGATCCTCCTCACTATCTCTGGCGATGCTGCATGGTGGTCGAGAAGTACCTGGAACCTGTTGGCCAGGATGCCAAAGGCGTTCTCCACCACCCGCCTTTCCCTGGACAGCCTGTTGAAGATCCTCTCTTTCACGTAGGGTGTGATGTATTTGGAAGTGTAGGGCTTCATGAGGTAGGTTCTGAGGGAGAAGGCGTCATCCCCACGATGAAGTAGGGCACATTCTGCCGTGTCGTTGGGCAGGGGGTCTGGATCAGGGAAGCCCATGATGAGGTTGCATTCCAGCCCCTCCTTGAGGTGACTCGGCGTTGTTATACCTGGGCATCTGCAAGATGAGCCATTGCCTGAAGCATCGATGTACAATGAACTTGAGTCCAGCATCGACATGTGGCGAAGAGGATGAAGCTGAAGAAGCCCTTGTAATTGAAATAAGTGGACCTGACTTGGCTGGAGAGGGCCACTGCTTGCCATCTACGGTCAATGTGGGGGAAGTTCCACTTCTGATACCACTGTCGTGCAACTTTCTTCAGCCTTCTTCAGTGGAGGGCATGGAGGAGCTCCTCCAGGTATTCTTTTGATGATGGCCTGCAGCATTTCTCTGACCACAATGCTGATGGTGTTGTGTGGCACCCTCCAGCCGCGTACTGCATGCTCTGGTAGGTGGTCCCTGAGGCCAGGTGGCGCAGAGTCAGTGCCACCTTGAGCCCAGGGTCCAGCTGGGGCGGAATTTGGTGCTCTGCTTGGTCAACCTGGGTGTCAGCCGCTGCACACTTCGCACGAGTGTCTTCATTCCTTGAGCTCCCCATCAGCTTGTTTTGCAGTCTGTACTCTGCTCTTCTCTCCCGATCCATCTTCGGCACCCAGACGCTTCTTGGCCTTCTCTTTTCTTTCCCGTAGTTAGAGTTCACAGAGCCTGTAGATGGCTTTGCACTGTTGCAGAACGATGGTGGCTACCAAAAGGAGTTTGTTACCATCCATGGTGGACATGACTGGATACTGTGGAAGAGCAAGAGGCAGATGAAGGCTGCAGAGGTCTGCACAGCGGGCTGCTGGTCTGAAAGTGAGATCCAGGTGAGTTGCTCCCCCTTTTTATAGGCAATATAGGTTTTCCACTATGTGTCCCTTTGCATCCTCTAGGCATCCTCTACGACATCCTTAATTATCCGAGATAGGTCCCCTCTCGCGAACGTTTTTTCCATTTTAAAATGCTTTGTTTGCAAGCTGCGATCCACTTTCATCCTTTCTCCGTCTGTGCTACTGACGCTCGCGTCCATTCCGCATGCTGTTTTGCTTCCTCCCTGTGTCCGTTTTCCGCTGGAGCGGAGGCTAGTTTGCGCGGATGCCACAGCGGGTGCCTAGCGGATATAGCGGATGTGTAACGGATGACAACGGATGCAGAACGGATGTCCCCCGTATGCCTAGCGGATGCAGAAAGGACGCGTTGGATACATTTTCCATTCAAAAGTTTGAGCAGCCTCAAAACCTTTTGGAGTAGATGAAATGTCATAGACGGATGCGTGGACGGATAGAGAGGAAGCAAAACGGAGACAGTGAGTACAGAATGGAAAAGCCATCGCGTTAAACCAACAGATGGTAAGTGTTTTTCTCCGTTTTACATCCTCTTTCCATCCGTTGGTGCAGTGTGACAGGGGCTTTAACAGATGAGGCAAAGATAGAGTTGTAGCATTTGTCTACATAACACCAGAAAACGTGTTTGGTAAAAAAACAAATACAGCATTTCACCTGATTCCATGGTGGTGGAAATGTTATGGTTCAGGGGCTACTTTGCTGCATCAGGGCCTGCACAATTCACCATCATATTATGCACTATTAATTCTTCATCGTGTCAGAGAGTGCTTAAGGATAATTTGAGTCCATCTGTCCGAAGACTGAAATTCAATCAAAAGTGGACCTTGCAACATGGCAATGACCCTCAATGTTCCAGTAGATTCACCAACAAATGGCTGAGAGAAAAAAGATCCTTCTAGTCAATGTGAGACTGCTAGACAGTTATAATACCTACTTGATGATGCTTCTGTCCAAGCAGGCAATACCAGGTATTAGAGTCAAGGGTTACTTTTTCTACAGAAAGAAGTAGTGGCTGTTAATTTGTTGAACAAAGGATTGAAAAGAAATGCTCACATTCTTTGTTCAATTGTATCATTCGTATATAATGGCTGAATTAAGATATAATACTGAAGTGTACACATGCTAGAAAAGAAACAACTTGACATAGGGTGTACTTACTTTTTCACAAGACTGCACCTAACCGAGAACTACAACTTGGCATGACATCAATTTGATGTGAGAGCTTTCAGAAATATCCAGGGTCCATTTTATAACAGAGGTGAATAAACCCAAAGACAGAAATGTTGCATCGCCAGGACACCCAACCAAGAGATCCAAGAGCACAAGAAGGCAACACCTTCTTTACCGAAAACAGATGAAAAGCTCAAAGTCTCCAGTCTATCGGGTTGGGCGGGAGCAGGCATATGGCTTGGCTGACTGAATTTGCTTGTCAAGTCTGGAAGAAGAAGGCAGCCCATCGAAAGGGACATCAAAGAAAATCCCTTCTGAAGTCTACTCGCCTGGATGCGATTTTGGAGGGAAAGAGTCGTCTCAGCGGGAAATAAAGATTAAGTGCTGGAGGCAGAAAAATTCATCTGGGAATAAAAGAAGCACCTGAAAGAGACCGGAGTTTCTCCCTAAAATATCTCCTATTCCTCTTCTACTTCCTACTGGCAAATTCCTAAATCAAAAGGAGCGCAGTATGTCCCCTTGTTGGAAAAGTGCGCCGAAAACTCTTTATTTAAATTGGCTGGGGCTGCCCATTCTCCCTCAAAGCATGATGGGAAATGAGTAAAAAGTCTGGGGTAAAAAGTCTGGAGAGCAGGCTGGAGTGAAATTTAGCCAATTCTTTATGGTTAAAGTATTGTGATGGTCGAATTAGGACCTCTAAAAGCAGACAGTTTCCTCTCCAAAATACCATCTAGAAGATGGCTAGAGTTGAACAACATGTTGAGTTAAAATTCAATTTACGGAATACAAATTAAAGAACCCTTTTCCAACAGTGACCATAATATGATTGACTTTTGTCTCAACATACGTCCACACAAAAATCATTACAATGACAAAATCCCCAATTATAACTTCAAAAAAGGCAACTATGATCTTATAATCAACGATCTCTCTTCCCTTGATTGGCAATTTCTATTCACTGGATGCAATACTGTGAAAACCATTACAACATTATTCTTACTAGAAATCAAAAGACCCATCAAAACTATAGTACCAATAACAACTCCCCAAAACCCAGGAAAAAACAGATTACCCATAACAATAAGGAAGCTTCAATCCCAAAAAGAGAATCACTTTGGCGAAAAAACAAATCTGTCATGTTGCCAACTTCAAAAGCCAATACAAAAAATCTATGCCACCAGATAAAGACTGAATGTACCAATTATCACATTAAACAAGAAGAAAACCTTCTTATACACAAATTCCACCTGTGCTTTCTACAAGAAGAAAACCTTCTATACACAAATTCCACCTGTGGCTTTCTTACAATTTTGTAAACAACAAACTAAAAGACTCAAGGTCCATCCCACCCCTGAAAGACCTTATGGCAAAGACTGCAACGACGACACTATCAAAGCCAACCTCTTTAACACATTCTTTGGCTCAGTATTTATAAACAGCAATGGATCAAGCCCAGTATTTCCCAGTCAACCACAGACAACTACAATGATCTAATACATATCGATTTTACAGAAGACATTGTTGAAAAAGCACTACGCAATCTAAAACTATCCCTATCTTTGGATCAGACGAAATATGTGCTTACTTCTTTAAAAAGCTATCCACTGCCATAGCTGAACCTCAAGCATAATATTTGAAAAATCTTTTAGGACCAGCTAATTGCCAACACTATGCTCCCAAGCCATGGTCATCCCCATGTTCAAAAAGGGAGACCCCAGCCTAGTTGAAAAATTACAGACCAATCTCCTTATGCTGCGTCACCTGTAAAGTCATGGAATCAATTATTATCCAATCCATTATCCTCCACTTAGAAACAAACAACCTACTCTCCAATAAACAATTTGGTTTCAGAAAAAAACTATCCTGTAATTTGCAACTCTTACATTACAAAAATATATGGACTACACAACTCGATCAGGGCAAAGCAATAGACACAATCTACATAGACTTCTTTAAAGCTTTTGATTCAATGGTACACGACAAACTACTACTAAAACTAAAATCTTTATGGTATCTCTGGACACCTACATAACTGGATAGAAGCATTCCTGTCAAACAGACAACAAATGGTCAAAATTGGGAGCGTCCTATCAAATCCTGTACCTGTCAACAGTGTCCCCCAAGGCAGTGTTTTTAGGACCAACTCTCTTCATACTCTACATAAATGACCTCTGTGATCATATAAGAGCAACTGTATTCTCTTCGCTGATGATGTAAAGCTATTCAACACCACAGACAATACTTACTACCCTCCAAAAAGACCTTGACGATGTATCCGAATGGTCAATCAAATTGGCAACTTCAAATCTCCAACAAATAAATGCTCTGTCTTACATATTGGCAAAAAAAATCAGAAAAAAAAATACAAGCTAAGTAATCAAGACCTTGTTGAGGATCCAGACTTTGTCAAGGACCTTGGAAGTACTCATCTCTAATGATCTAAGTGCTAAAGCCCACTGTAACTACATAGCCAAAAAGGCATTAAGAGTTGTTAACCTAATCCTACGTAGCTTCTTCTCTGGTAATATCACACTACTAACGAGAACATACAAAACATTTGCTAGACCAATACTTGAATACGGCTCATCAGTCTGGAAACCCATATCATGTATCTGATATTAACACAATTGAAAAAGTCCAGAAATATTTCACAAGAGTTCTCTGCTTCTTTACTCATTAGTAAAGTATTTACTTCATACTATTGCCACCAGACTTGAAATTCCAGGCCTAGAAAACCTAGAACTACGCCACCTCCGGTCTGATCTAAGTATAGTATATAAAATCATACATTGCAATGTCCCACCTGCAAATGAATACTTCAGCTTCAATCATAACAATACAAGGCACACAAAGAGATACAAACTCAAAGTTAACCCCACCAAACTTGACTGAAGAAAATACGACTTCAGCAACAGAGTGGTCAATGTGTGGAATACTCTACCTGACTTTGTGGTTTCTTCCCCAAACCCCAAAAACTTTAACCTTAGACTGTCTACTATTGACCTCACCCCCTTCCTAAGAGGCCTGTAGGGCCTCTGCATAAGTGCACTCATCGTGCTACCATTCCTGTCCTATTGTTTCTTTTTATTTTTCTTATTTTCTTATAAGTACATGTATTCAAAACTATGTTTATTCTTATACCTGTATCTTGTAAGCAATTGACAAATCAAATAAATACTAAAATACTAAAAAAAAATAGGCTCAGAGGTTGGTATCTCTATCTCTGCTGATAGAGTGGATCCATATTTACTGAATAGTTTGAATAATATAAAGCATCCCTTAAACTAGATTCACAAAAGCATTTTGCCTATTGCACATCCTTTCCCTGTTGGATTAGTTAACACTTAATTGTACAATGAGAAGTTGGGCAACTGGGTTAAGTCAATAAACAATTGCAAAGCCTATTGTGCAAAAACAGAGGTCAACCCAACAGTGGAGAAACTGGCAAGAAGCAACTGCTTGAGCTGTGGTGACGCAGTGGCTAGAATGCAGTACTGCAGTACTGCCTGCAATTTGGCAGTTTGATTCTCATTTGAAATGTATATTTATATTTTTATTTGTTTTATTCTCCCCCCCCTTATGTGTGAATTCATTGAAAATTCTGTAATAGAGAAGTGTAGTCTAATGAGATGCCTTTATTTCTCTTTTACTTTTTCATTTTATTTGTTGAAAAGTATGAGAAAGAAGTTTTACAGAAGGTACAAAACTGAAAAAAACCTAATCCAGGTGGCATTCTTCAAATTCCTTTTTAAAAAAATAGTTGAACTAAATTAGATATGGTCCATGTATGAAAGATGGCATAAGCATTTAATTAAAAATTGTTAAAGCATGGTATTACTGAATAGAGTTGCCTATGCCATGTGAAATTTAATGAGTTATCCTCCCAATCTGTGGTGAAAAACATTCTCACTTAGACACACAAAAACACATACATACACACACACAGAATCGAACATCACTATTTATTAGCAATTAGCAGCACGTCCAGTTTTTGAATGTAAATAAGGAAATCCAATCATGATCTTTTATGAATTTTCAAATAATGAATCAGAAAAACACAAATAATATAGGGGTATCCTTCAGAGGACAGGAATGAGAATGTAAGCCACTGTTTCAATATTTGAATACTAATAAAATAGATTGAATTAAAAAGTAACAAGTTTATATTCTTTTTTTAATGATATTGTGACATAAACTAAATTAGCCTCCTAGGAAGAATTGGTTGCCTGCTACATATTTCTGTGACATTTCTGGCTTTTAGCCTTAATAGCTTTTAGCATAATTTGATTGCTTAAAGCAAGGCAATTTGGCTACTTTTTACATTTTTAGATTTATTTTAGTTTTTTTTCTTTTTTAGACTTTAGATTTTTTTCAATCCTGCTTTCATTTATTTTACTATTAAATTTATATGTTGTTCATCTCTTTGTCCAGTGCAACTCTTAGAAATAATTCAAGGAAGTGCACATAACATTCCTTCCTCCTATTTTCTCCACAACAATGAGTTGAGCTCAGAGAGTGTCTCACCCAAAGTCATCCAGCTGGTTTAAATTTAAAATTAGCTGTTTTATAAAGAGACTATTCAGATGTTTTAATTAATAAACATTTAAAAATAATACAAATGGAGAGTTCATAAGAATGTGTAATTATAAATCTAAATAATATTTGGTAACATGTTTAAAGTAACAGCAATCATTCCATAACTTATCACTTAGGAAGAGTTCCCTAATTTCCTTTATATTATTTGACAACTAGTTGTTTTTGTTCTGTGCATAGATATGCATCAAACCCAGGAAAGGTAATAGGATAAAGATAATGGGGGAGAGGGGTGGTTTTCCTCACAGAAAGGGAGGATAATATTACACTTTACAGCGCATGGACAACCCAAACGTTAGTTCCGTCCTTCCAGCAAATTTCAGAGATTTGGGAACGCTGTCACAAGATCGCTCGACGCGTGTTTGCATGTTGTCTTTCCCGAAGAAGAAAGCAGTGCGATATAAAATGGGGTTCCATAAAATTTGACAACGGTGTCTCCCATCTCTCAAAGCCATTCGCTATACATTTAATTTCTGGACACAGGTAGCGCTTCTTTTTCCCCATCTACAAGCCTCCGGCCAGGCTGACTCTTTCCCCCAGGCCAGCACAGCAGAGCAATGGCGTCGCGCCATTGCCATGGATACGAGCAACACTGAAGCGGACGGATACGGCCCAGTCTCCTTTGGAAGGAAAAATGCATTCGGGACAATAAGCCCCCATTTTCATGATGTTTTTAATTTGGCAAAAGCGTTTCCTTCTGACGTTTTGGATCACCAAAGCTCTCGTGGGAGCCTTCAGACAAGAAATCTGGAAGGAACTTTTTAAAAAAAAAAAAAAAAAGCCCCTGGCGGAGGGAACTGAGTACGCGGGTTTGACTGCCTGTGAATTTGGGCCGTGGCTGGGCAACGAAGCAGACTCTGCCCCCGGGACAGGGGGGATGGGTAGGGGGGATGGAAGTGGCGGGAAACAGCGGGGGTCCTTTCCGTCTGGGACCGTTGACATCTACGCCGATAGAGTC
The DNA here is from genome assembly GCA_004320025.1 of Laticauda laticaudata. Lineage (NCBI taxonomy): Eukaryota > Metazoa > Chordata > Lepidosauria > Squamata > Elapidae > Laticauda > Laticauda laticaudata. The sequence goes on from BHFT01051691.1 coordinate 44,944, forward strand.
ATCTACCTCGAGCCTCCCCACACGGGTGAGTGGAGTTGTAAGCTGAGTAGTTGGGAACTGCAGGGCGAAGGGAATCGCCCAGCGCGCGAATGTTTTTGGGGTTGAACAGAGACCTTCGGAATGAACTTCGTGTGCCAAAGGTTCCAGAATATCTCCCCCTGCCCCCTCCCCAGAAAGGCGGACTATAAATGGAGTGACCTCCCAAAATTAAGCAGCATGGGGCTTGGTGAGAGACTTCTAGGGCTTGGTACATCCCTTTACCTCAGTGGTGAAGGGTATGGTCCCCGACAAAACTGCAGGGACGTTGCCACAAACTTAAGGCCCTGTCCCACTGGCCGACGGACACAAAACGTATGCATAAAGGACACAGCGGATGAGCAAAATTTTGGGGGTGGCTCCATCCGTGGTCATCCGCTCCAAAAAAGTGGCAAAAATTTGCATAAACAAAACGGAAAAGAACGGACGTGGGTAGTATGTAGCGGGGATGTTAAACGGATGTTCATAGGAAGCCTAGCGGATGTATATCGGATGCAAACCGTTCACTGCGCATCCTTTCTATTTCCATGCTACTAACGCTGTGTAGACGTTCCGTGTACCTTTTGTTTCCTCCCTCTTTCCGTTTTCAGCTGCAGCGGATGTGAGTTGAGGGGATGCAGAGAGGATGCAGAGAGGATACAGCGGATGTTTAACGGATGATAAACGGACATAGAACGTTTGTTGCTCGGATGTCACGGATTTACATCGTACACGGCGGAAAGTTCATCTGTTCACAAAGTTTTGTGCAGCTCAAAACTTCTTGGGCAGATGAAATCGCAGTGGACGGATGCTGGAGGGATAGAGCGTATGAAACACGTATGCAATGAGTACACAAAGGATGCATCGCGTTTTCCAATGGATGGCAAGCTTTTTTTTATGTTTTACATCCTCTTTGCATCCATTGGTGCAGTGGGACATGGGCTTAAATAAGAGTCGGCTTTAGCTTCAGAGAGAAGTTACGTTTTAGTTGTAGTAACACATTGAATACCACACTAAGCTCCACTGGTTCTAGTTTGTCAGAAATGGTGTCCATTTGCCAGAGATGGTGTAGGGTCTCCTGCTTGGGGAGGAGGGTGGGTGGACTAGATGACCTACAAGGTCCCTTCCAACACTGATTATCTGTTATCCATTTGTCATTAGTTCATCCAAGACTGTTGCCAGCCACAAACTAGCCAATTTTTTTTTTATATAGTTTAGGATATAGTGCCGGTCTGTGGTGATGCCTGCTTAATTAAACAGTTAGTCCATTTTATAAAGGCGGCTTGAGAATAAATTTAACATCTGGTCATCCCAGAATGTGTGTGCGATGACTATTAGAGTGTGATAAAATCTGACATACCTAAAACCACTGGCGTAAGTGAATTCAAGAACAGAAGAGTTTGTTAGTTCACTGCATTTTTAGTGAAATCAATACAGTGTATTCTTGAGAAATTTGCAGTCAGTTGGGTGTTACACGTGCTAATTCAGAAATAAACAAGCAGTTATATCCTCGTTCTGTTCTTAAAGTTTATGGATTATCCTGGCTATGGTTTATTCAATAAAACATAATTTATACCTTTAATTTATACATAATATACATTATACATAATTTAAAATTATGTATAAGACTGCTAACTTTTGCGAGGAAGATTAATGGAGAGAGGAACTTTTTCCCCATAAAGTTAGAATGCCAGATTAATTTCAAATAGCTCTTCATTTGCCTTAAGGTTCCAGGTACTTTGTGTCTAATCTCAAAACAAAACAAAACAAAACAACCTAATAAAAAACACATACTCCCCAACAAAGCCACCCACCAAGATGCTTCATTGTCCTTGAGCTCTCATTGGTAGCATATCTCCAAAAGCCATAAGAGCCATGGTGGCACAAGTGGTTAGAATGCAATATTGCAGGCTGATTCTGCTGACTACTGGCTGCCATCAGTTCGGCAGTTCAATTCTCATCAGCTCAAGGTTCCCTTCATCCTTCCGAGGTTGGTAAAATGAGGACTCAGATTGTCGGGGCAATATGCTGACTTTAAACTGTTTAGAGAGGGCTGTGAAGCACCGTGAAGCGGTATATAAGTCTAAATACTATTGCTATTACAAACCACAATGACTAGTCCAAACTCAGGCAAATCACATAACTACCTTCACTGGACATGCTTATCTGTAGCTAATTTGACTGATTTATGGCATTTATTCAGATTTTGGGGGTTCTTATGAAACATTGAAATATGAACTATGCATGCATGATATCCTCAGGACACTAATTGGCAGATTTGTTGTTCACTGTGTTGTGAACAAAGCATAAACTTGAGAATGATACTATATTAAATTAATGTTTCATTTTGACATAATTTGTGTGAACGCAGATGTATGTGTGTTAATAAGTTATATTGCTTAGCATATAAATATTACTGAACGTATCCAGGCACATTCAACAAGTAAATATAATCATATTAGGTAAATTTTAAATAAAATATTCTAATTCAAGGTCTCTGAACAACATCTCAAGATTATGTATTATTGTTATTATTTCGCTATTGTAATGTTTAGTTTTTCTGGAGTTTTTTGTGTTTTTCTACCAAGTCTTTAGTTTATTTTTTTAAAATAGCCTGTGCTTCAGCAATAATATTGCACTGAGAGGCAAGCAAAATCTACTGTTTACCAAACATACTGTATGTACAATTAAGAGGAGCTGATAGCCACATTTTAGCCTAGTGCAGAGGTTCTCAAACGTAACGACTTCAAAAATGATAAATGAAAATGTATATTTCCTTCCACAAAGCTTCAGTAATGAAAATAAAGGCACACAGTGAAAAAAAGGAACGTAAATATACAGAAAATTAAATTAATGACAACAAGTACATTAACTAGCGTTCCAGTATTTGAGGAGCTGCCACAAAGAAGGGGGGGTGTCAAATTATTCTCTTTTTTAATTATTATTATATAGAAAATTGTATTGAATAAACATTTAAACAGTTGAACACAATGAGACTTTCCTGGCAGTTATTTTGCCATACATGCTATAACATAAAACCACATATAACAATTGATCTCTTCCTTATTCTACTTACTAAGTTGGTGCTATTTACATATATATTTTCCTATTTACCACATAATTTCCTTGCACGTTCTGTTACTCACCTGGAGGTTTTTAAGAAGAGACTAGACCGTTACTTATCTTAAATAGTATAGGTTCTCCTGTTTGAGCAGGGGTTTGGACTAGAAACCTCCAAGGTCCCTTCCAGATTCTGTTCTATTCTATTCTATTCTATTCTATTCTATTCAGGGTGGGATTTTCCAGTTCGCACCTATTCACTAGAACTGGTTGTTAACATTCTAAGCAGTTCAGAGAACNTGTCCGTTTTACATCCTCTTTGCATCCGTTGGTGCAGTGTGACATGGGCTTAAGAAAGGCAGGAAGGAAACATTCTGGTGTTGCTTACAGAAACTGCCTCTCTGTTAACCCTTATTACATTCTTGGCAGGACTAGACTTGCTGTCTCAGGAACTTCTCTGGAGTTTTTTTCCCCTCCTTTGCTGGTACCTTGCTTGTGTGGAGTGACCATTCAAAGTTACAATGGCACTGAAAAAAGTGACTTATGACCATTTTTCACACTTACAACTGTTGTAGCATCCCCACAGTCATGAGAGGCCAGGTGAGGAAATGCGTGCCTCAATGTGACTGATACTGAGTTGGCCACACCCAGACAATAACATGACCACCAAGCCATGTCCACCCAGTCACATGACCACCAAGCCACGCCCACCACCTAAGCCATACCCACAGAACCAGTTGTTAGAAAATTTGAATCCCACCCTTGTATATGGATTTTTATATGGAACATTATAAGGATATGGAAATTCATATTTCAGGTTGAAGTATTAAGAATAAAAGAATATAAGCAGAGTCTGCTTGATTTAAACCTCTGGCCCATCTACTCCAGCAGTCTTTTCTCACAATGGCCAACTAATATCCCAAGAAGTCTATTTGTCTCCAAAATCTGCAGCATGCTAGTTTCCAATTTGATTTCTTTTTTAAAAAAAATAGTAAAAATTTGGATTAAACTCATTGGTGCCAAGGAAGATGTTATGGAGGAGACACAGTATCTAATCATGCTGCTATTATAATTCAACATACTATGTGTGATACTTGTACGATAACCTTTTCTCAATTTCTTAACTCCTAAGCTTTCCCAATGACAATTTGTCACCCTAAAATTATTTTTTTTAAATAACAAAAGATTTCAAAAAATCTAAGACTTAACTATTAGTAAAACCAACATAATTTTCTTTCTACTGAAGTGCGATCATACATCAAAGTTTATTTGTGATTTACTCTTTCCATTCCTTTCAGCAGCATACCTTACTTAATATTCCTTGTCTGATATTTCAAAAATTGAAATGAGTTTTCCTCCAAATCCCTTTTGAGTGAACACTTTATTTGATTATTCCAATTTATCAAAATTATTTCACAAGTCCAGTGCTATGGTATTCAATATAGCCAGGGAATATTAATTCTTCTCTAGAATGTGCAAAACTTGCTAAAGTCTGGGATTTTACCAACCTAATTTTGTCAAATGATATTTTGTCAACTATCAGACTGAATGATAGAATCATGGCATCTTTGGACTAGAAGAGAACTGAGGGTGAAGGTTCATTCTCTGAGTTTGTAGGTTGATTTCTGAACATTTTTATTACCAGGCTAGGTAACATTTTTAGTGGAAATTAGGGGAGGTCAAGATCAGTGTTTTTCTGTTTATATCTGATCCCTATGGTCACATGATTTTTACTTGGATCCTTGACAACTGGTTCATATTTATGACAGTTGCAGTGTCCTGGAGTCACGTGATCATCTTTTGCAACCTTCTGATAAGCAAATCCAATGGGGAAGCCAGATTCACTTAACAACCATGCTACTAATTTAACAATTTTCTTGCAATGCAAGAAAAGTCACTGAACAAATTTCTTACTTAGCAACATAAATTCTAGGCTCAGTTGTGGTTATAAGTCGAGAACTACCTGTACAGCTATTTTACAAGCTTCTTCTTCCTGCTGCTGAAACTTTCATTTACTAAAGTTCTGACAAAGCATAAAACAATTATTTAGGCAATAAATTAAAAGTGACATGTGAGTGAAAAGCTATAAATAGCACTTATGTGTGATGTAGTCTGCAAATATAAATGAATCATTCTCTGGAATATTGCAAGTTATGCCTAACTAAAGAAAATACAGATCAGCATGAAGAATGATGATGATGATCAGCATGGCACAGGATGAATGAATGAAATCAAATAGATTGATGAAAGAGGTAAGAATGGGTTTCATTTTTGCTAAATCAGATCACTGAATTATAGAGTTAGAAAGGGTCCATTAAGGTGAACCAACCAGCTTCTCAGTGTACAAATCCCAAATAAATTATTTCTAATGTAGGACTATCTAACTTTTGATTTGTCCCTTGGAAAAAATCCCACCACTTGTTTCCACAGATTGAGCTGCTCAAATCATTTTTCTAAAAATCTGATTTGTAACAAATCTTCCTTTTTATAATTTAAATCTATTATTCTATCTTCTATTCTCTTTAACAGAACCTGACTGTGATGTTTTTTTCAGGTATTTGAAAAAACAATTATTATATCTCAGTTAATCTTCTCTGTTCAAGGCTAAGTTATCCCAGTTCCTTCTTCATAAGATTAAGTATCCTTTCTAATAGCTTGATCAATTTCATGGAGCTTTTCTGAACCTGTTCTGGATTATCTGTATTTGCATGTAATAGTCAAGTGGTATCTGAGGAACCCAGAATAATGTAAAACTATTACCCCCTTTATTTTATAAATTCTTCTTCTATGGCTTCAGATTAATCTCTGTTTCCAACCTCTACCTTTTTTAACATGTGATACTGCCAATAAAAAATTGGTAAATAGAAGTTATTTTCTTGTGCCTGGAAAATATTTTGAAATTATAAAGGAAAATATATATGCTTTTACTCTTTGAAATTTCCTGCATTTGTGGTTCTAATGTGAAATTTACATTTACATTTGCATCAGTAAGAATAAAGCCTTCTGTTTTAATATAACATTTTTACTGATTTTTTTTAGGAAAATATATATATTAACAGAAAAAGACAAAGACAAAAAGAAAACAATAAAGGGATAAATTCAGATGAATAAGTCAGTGATTTACAAATATCATAAAAATTATAATTTTCATTATTTCATTAAGTGCTTTCAGATAGCTAGATATATATTACAGTATGTCATTTTAAAAACCTGAAAATTGCTGTTAAACTCGAAGCAGAATACAAATACTGGAAACAATATACAGCATAGTATGACTCCTAATATGAAATGGTAAACTGTGATAAATTCTGTCCACACTACTAAAAATCTGTTCTAATTTTAAAAGAGCCATAAAACTGAAATATTAAAACAAATACCCAAATGTTAGATATGGTGCGAATCCATGGATTAAATTGTATATAAAAAGGGCTTCTAAATTAAATCAAATTCTACATCAGATTTACTTTTAAGATATGAAATTATTCCAGACATCAAAGTGTTTCCCCATTCCTTAGCCATTCTTCCATAGAAAGACTCAAAAGGTGCTTTTGGAATGTGTTGAGGATGCAAATAATCATGGGGCAGGTGGGAGGTGAGTAGCATTAAAGAAATCTGGACGAGAGAATTCAGTCAGAGATAGTATTCTTCTGCCTGGCATTCACATTAACAATTTCAAACAAAAAGAAGCATTTCAGGCATCAAAAGTGTGAAAAGCATATGAGTTTCACATTATTTAGTCATTCTTGGTATCTTGGATGCTGCTGGCAACTGAACTGGTATCTCTTGAAAACACTGCCTTTTGAACTCAGTTGGATTTAGTCAATAATGAATGACATACTTTACTTAGCTGCACTGAGTGGAGCAACTGTAGTATTGCCTCTGGAACTATTTACTGGTGGGTGAAAAAAGTGGAAGAAGTGAGGACAGAAGTGAGAAATGGACGCTACTCATCCTTTTTCTCCCAGTAAAGTTTATTCTTTACACATTTATCCCTTTTTTAGGAATGAATTGTTTTATTGCTTTACAATATCATTTGCACTTTTGTGGGCTGCGTGGAATCTAAAGACTGGAATAAATTGGTACTCATATTCTTCTCAGTCAAAGAGAAGAAAATATCATCTTCCTAGTGGGAAAATAGATATAAATGTGTGTGTTGTGGGATCTGAGTGTTATTTGAACCCATTTTCTGCCAACCTTTCCACTCTACATTATTTGTGGTTCCTGGTAATGTTTTTAACATATATTCAGAAGAGATCCCAAAAAGAGGGTATAAAGTGAGCATAGTCAGGTTAAATAATAGATGTATCATTGGTTTACAAAGCTCTAAGAAAAGAATTGCCTATATCTAGCATACTTAAATATATCCCTGATACATAAAGCTTATTATTATTTCTGTCACATTATGAACAACCTCTTTGGTACAACCTTCAGTGATAGCAGTTTAAAACTACTTGACAATTTACTGACTCACTTATTTTGATATAGCAGTTGGTTATGTTCAACAAATATTCATGAAATTAAATCTATATATGACTGCGTATGTCTGTGTAGCCTTTTGTTAATTTGTGTTTTGAGAGCCTGTTGAAAAGTTTGCGTTTCTCCAAAACTATAGCTTACCCTTAATACATCTTTTTTCACTGCCTGCAAGGTCTGGTACTCCAGATGTTCTCATACAGTAGCTCCCATCAATTCTAGTCAATGTAGCCAAAGGTGAGGCATGTTGGGATCTGACAACATCTGGAAAGTCACATGTTGTTCACCCTTAAATTAGATCATAATCATACTACCTATTCCAAATTTAGATCTATATTAAAAGAATAAGATAACAGTTAATAGAATAAAATAAGAATTGGAAGAGACTTTGTAGATCCATCTTTGTTGCTTTTTTCAAAAATCACTCTGATTTTTACATAGATGCTTAATAAAAATAAATATTTTTGGTAATCTCTTACATTTAAGGGGAGGGATCCTCTGGGAAATTTTTAAAAAGTGCCACTATAAGTTACATAAAATTCTTGTTAGCAAATCATTGAAATACCTAGGCAGGAGCACCTTTAATTTAATCACAATAAACATTGGAAGAAAGTCATCCAGCTTTTTTTTTTCTTCAGAAAAAAGCTATTAGGGCTCAAATTAAATGGGAAAGGAAATAAAAATGAGGCTGCTCTGCAGTAGAAACTAAATCTGGCTATTTTTATTGGTTCCCTTCCCTCCCCACACACACAACTGAACGTCCTTGCATTTACCATCTGACAATTCTTTTGATAAAACAGTCCCTGCAATCAGGTGAAGTAGCTTATTAATGGTTCTAAAAAGATATGCAGGATTGCCTCATCCTGAGGCAATTAAGACTGTGAAGTAAGTGTATTTAATATCTCCAAGGGCCTGACTGTAATGAAACAGGTGATCTTTCTAAAATTGCCATTGTTTATCTCATTTAGAATCCTTTAGCTTTTTTTTTTTTAAGATTATAATAATGAACAATGCTATGACTTCCGACTCCAGTGGGTAGCCTGCATACCCAAAACTTTCAAAAGCAGAATCCCCTTCAGGAAAATTAAGCCTGTAAACACACCCTGCATTCAACTAGCATTTTTCCAGATGCATACATTTCCAACACCCCTACATGCTGTCAATTCACATTTTGAGAGGGAACACAGTAAGGCACTTCCTCTTTATGTGCATATGCTGTGATTGACAGTAAAATAGGCTGAATGCTATTGAACAGACTTCTTTAAAGATTTATATGCCTGGAGTGGAAAGATCTATTAAATGTTCTACAAGTGATAAAGACTTCTGCAAATTTGACCAGGACTCTTTGCCATCATTTAAATATAGCTGGTTTGAGGATTTAGTCTCAAAACTTCATCATAGAATTTCATCCAGATTTATCAATAATTTAATAGTGTATGCTTGTGTATGTGTAATCACATGTACACACATTAGACTCAAGAAGATATAGGCAGTTGCTTCCCAATTTCTTTCAGAAGCCCGTGACTTTTTTTCTTTCTGTTCTACTATCACAGCCTGAGATCTGATGAATTATCCTATTCATATTCCTTTCATAACCTGAAATTGCTAGATGATAAAAAATAACAGTTCCTATCAATGGTATGAGAGCAAGTGTGAGAAAGCTGCAGCTCTTCTGATGTTGCTCATCTATGATTCTCAGCATCTCTCTAGAGTGGCCAGACGACTTGAGCTGATCACAGTTGCATTTACCAATATTAGTACCCCATTCCTGACTAAGAGCATTTGGCAGTTACTCTTCCTTTCCCCTCTTTACCTTTATAGAAACTCATGATATTTTTTCCCTTGCTTTCACATACATTCTATTTGGTGTTTCCATAACTTGTCATGGGAATCATAAGAACTACTAAAACTGTCAATGAAAAGGAACCTAATACTGTTTAATGCTGGCTACTGAAACATGAGTGCACATTCAATGAACACATTAGGAGGTATGATATGGTGACAGGTTTTGAACACATTTCATGAGAATGATCAAACTTTCTAACAGAACTAAATTGTTGATTGTGGGTTTGAAACTTGTTTGGAAAAGTAAGCAATTAAGAGATCATGAGTGAGAAATTTTCAGAGTGGTCATCAAAGATAGACTTTGGCTACAAAAACTGAACCCTTAGAACCTTGACAAGTCCCACCTGCACTTCAGTTTGCTAAATAATCATCTGACCATTAACAAATTCATTGTTGATTGCCTGTCTGCTTTTACTAAGTGTGAATTGGTATCATATACATTTGCAAACTATCCCTTAGTGCAACTAGGATGAAAAAGGTCTGGGCTAAATCAACCAGTCATGAATCTGGTTGATTTGGATCAGATAGGCAGTTTTTACTTAACCTATTCATCAAGATTTGTTTAGCAATATAAAACATAATTTATGGGATGGATAATATATTAGACTTTTTTACAGCAGTAAAACAGTCTAATTTATGAGCTCTGTTGGCACAGTGGTTAGAATGGGGTATTGCAGACTAATTCTGCCCACCACAGACAGGATTTTGATTCTGACTGACTCAAGCCTTTTATCAGCCTTTCATCCTTCCAAGGCCAATAAAATGAGGACCCAGATTGCTATCCATCTTTAGCATTTTTCTAGGAATAGCCTTTTACCACTGAGCCTCAGAAACTATGAGGGAACTCTGGAAGAATATCAGGAATCCCCAGGGATCATCTGGCAAAGAAATTCAGGAAACTGAGACAGAAAAATCTATTGGGGACAACCATTTTCTTACTAGAAAAACTGTAGGAAACAGTATTTACAATATTTAATAGATAGCATTACGACTATTTTGTTGTTTTTATTTTCTGTGCCTGTTAAGTTTGATATTGATGCTCTCTGATAGCTATTGCCTGTATCAATGCTTAGTCCTTGTGTCTGTTTGATTCAGCTTGGCACCTCTTCCCATCTTATGATCTACCTAAGTTTTTATTTCTTTTACTGAATTTCTCTGAGGAAGATTTTCTGAAAGGCATTGCTTATGATTATAGCAGCAGCACCTTTTTTTCATGCATGTGTTTACTTAAATTTCAAGAAGAAAACTTCACATTTCTTCTTTTTCCTCATAAAGTTGATCTGAAATTATCCATTGTATTTTCTATTTAACTCCTAAGGTAGAAGTGACTGGTTTTCCTAATATCCACAATATTTTTAAAAAATCCAACTTCACTGTCTGGAGTTATTGCAATAGACTATCTGTTCCTCTTTATTATCATCTCCTTAACATATCAGAGTTAAAAGGGAAGATTCCAGCTGAGGGCATTTCCTGGAATGAAGATGACAACATCACTAACTACAAACAACTACATAAAAGCAAGAACTTGGTTCAGAAGGTTGTCAATCTGGAAAGTTTCTGGGGCTGGAGCTTTGAGATGGACTGAGTCAGCCCCAAAGCCAGAAGGCTATTCTATTCTATTCTATTCTATTCTATTTTATTTTATTCTATTCTATATTCTGTACTATTCTATACTATTCTATTCTATTCTTTTCTGTTCTATTCTATACTCTATATTATTCTATATTCTATTCTATTCTCTATTCTATTCTTGTAGCATTGTAGCCAGCAGTGACTCTCAACAAAGTAACTTGAGGAAGCAAAGTTTTGGCAATATAGGAAACAAAATGTTATACTTTATTAAGCAATTATAAAAAGTTGTGCTTATTAATAACAGTAACAAAGGTCTACAATTTTCTCCCAATTCAGAATTTTTGACATTTTTTCTCAATACCCCAAGTTCTTTAACTGATGACCTGTCATGCAATTCCTCAGGTGCTGTACTTGCACAGCTGCCTCCCACTGGGTTTTCTGACACACAGCCTATTTCAGGACAGGGCAAATCTTGTGGAATGTGGGTGTTTTTCTTTTCTTTCAAGCAATTTTGTAAATGATTGCTTGCATGACATTTTCAAACTGATTCCGAAAATGGGCCAGATTCCGCTTTAAAAAGGAGAGTAAGTTATTTTTTGTTTTTGTTTTAAAATAGTCCAAAGGTTTCAGTCTGAGTTCTCGGCTAATTTTCTCTTCCTGTCTAAGGCCACCTGTCAAGAAAGACCAGGAGAGGGAAAGAAGTCTCTAACTTTAACAGTAACAGTAACTCTAACAGAAAACATCTTTAAAACTCTTCTCCTACAAAAATTCTGGGTTTGCATCATGCAGATTGCATTCTTTTTTTAAAAAAAAAGAACCTTTATTAAACATTTAAAAAGAATATATACGAAAAACAATACAACTCATTAAAATGGGAAATAGTATCAAAACATAAACATTACAAATTATTTTGATGGTGCTTATATCCTTATTATTATTCCAATATATATTTCATATTTCTGGTTATTCTCATACATTTATCATTTTTAGACTATTCCTTCCTTATTTATTTCACTTATTTCTGTCTTTTATCCAGTTTTCCCACACTGTATAGCACTTTTGAGTCTTCATCTTCCTTTAATTTTAGAGTAAGTTTATCCATTTCAGTGCACAGATTGCATTCTTGAGCTCCCATTACCATTTTATATCATCAGTAAGATGTGTCTGGAACATCTGGGACAACTGAGGCAAAATGACTGTCCTCAAGAGTTTCCAAAAACTAAAGAAAGAGTGTATTTGCCAGAACCTGCCACACCCCAAAATATGCCTCCAGTTGGGATGTCCACAAGATGTGGTGTAAAAAAAAAAAATCAAAGTGATAGCTGTGCTGCAATCAAAGCTCTGCCTTTTTTATTATTAAAAAATAAAATCACTGTTGTGACTTCTATTTTTTTAACCACACCCTGAGACATCCCTGGCCTCCTCTCACAGCTGCAACTAAGTATCTGTTTTCAGTGCCTTGGTAAAGCAGGTATAGCTTAGACACCTTGAAACTTCAGGATCTAAATCCTTCAGGGCATAGAAGGATAAACTGTTTTTCTTCTGCTAATAAAAGGCTGCTTAAATCATGGGCTGAGGATCAGATGAAGTCACTACTATGTGACAGTGCCTACAAAAGTAGTGCTATAAAGAGTGAGGTAGAATCAGATGACAGTCTTTGTTAAGTCAGTCTCTCTCTCTCTCTCTCTTTCATTCTCTCACTCTCTCTCCCCCTCCCTCCCTTTGTCTCTCTCTCCTTCCCTCCCTCCCTCCTTCTCCTTCTCCTAAATTCTTTGCACAAGTCTATTGGGGGAAATTAGAAAATTCAGACCCCCACCATTAACAACCCCCAACTGGAATCCTTTACAAAGCCAAACCAACCAGAATGGGGATTCAGACCGGCATCTAGTAGGATCACCTCAACTACCAGCCTTCGCTTTCGTTTCTTTCTCCCCTTCCTAAAAAAAGTTGGCATCAGCTCGGCGAAAAAGTAGGGTAATGAGCGTCTCGGCGCGCTCGCCTTGGTTTCCACGACGCCCCGTAGCCCGGAGTGGCGGAATATTGATGCGTTCCGTGGAGCGACGTTTTTCTCCGGAACGCGCGGCCTTTCCAACCCCGGGGCCACGCGTTATTATTCATCTGTTAGTTGCGCTAGGGCTCGACAGGAAAGCACCGCAACGATCCTTGGGAAGGGAGCCGGAGGAAGGTCCCGGGAGCCGCTCTAATTAGCCGGGTCCGTGGCGGAATAAACCGGGGTGGCTCAAAGTGATTCGCCGAGCTGTTCGGAAGCCACGTCGGCGGGGAGATGGTGAATTCTGCGCTGCTGGAAGAGCCAGGGCGGCTGGCTGCCTTCGCCCTCCCTGCAAACGCTGGCTGCTGGAGGAATCAAAATGTTGGGACTCGTACCCTATTTTGAACCGACGCTAACCGGACAGGGCAAGGAAAAACTAGATTACTTTCCCCCCCCTTCTCCCCCGTTTGAATAAATCATGATTGGTTGGCTTCACACAACTTGCCTTTCCCCACCTGCTCATTCCAGCCGGTATCAACTGCTGCTCCTGGGAAGGATCACTGAAATATTCAAACCTGGGGGAGAAAAACTTGTACTAAAAAAAAAATAAATAAATCCCTGTCCCGTTGAAGCTTTCTCTCAAGTTAATATGTAGGGCTGAGCTATATTGTTACTTCGAGACAAGTTCCTAAACCCCAATAAAATTTACTTCAAGTAATAATGCAGAAGTTTTCAGCTGACAAGAAGTCTAGTGACAGTTGGCTTTACCAAAGCTGCAAGTTTCCAGACCCCTCATAGCAGCCCAAGAAAAAATATTTTTTGTCATTATAAATTGTTTCTATACTAGAACCTAATTTAAAGTACTCACTGGAATTCTTCTCATGTAACCTTCTCTCTAATAAATACAACATTACAAATAAAAATGCTGTAACTCATTGGGGGGAAATGGAGATGAATTAATGTTTTCCTCAAAATTAACTTAGAGATATTCCCATATTGGCTGAAAAACATTGATCAGCTGTGTATTTAAAATGTTACTGATGATCCTGCTGGAAAAATCACCCTGTGTTGTTCCTCATATGTGTTGTAGTGGTTAAGGGGCTTGACTAGAACAAGGAAGCCATAGAAATTCAGAATTAGATGCGCCTACCACTCCCTCTCGCTAAGCTTACCTTATAGCTTAGGGCCTAAACTGCCTTAGGCAAAGCTTGAGCACTGAGGCTATGACCTTTAACTCCTAAGAAAAGGAATGCTAATGATGAACTGTCATATGCATGGCTGGGGAATTCTGGGAATTGAAGTCCACAGGTCTTAAATTTATCATGGTTGAATCCCCCTGATTTACTATATCTGGAGTTGTTGAAGTAAAAGCAGAACATAAACAAAAGCTAGCAATTCACGTTAGAAGAAATTTAACAATCTATCTGCTCACATGGATTTTGACAGTAATGGCATATGTATGTGTATACATAAGCATGTACACCCCAGATTAGCTTCCTAGCTATTCTTATTTAGCCTTAGGCAGCTATTATTTCAACTGGTATATTCTTAAGCAGAGTTTGTCCAGAACTTCAGACCCAGAATCAAAACTAAATTGGATGCAAATAGCAGGGTTTGAACTGAGATCACTTGCATATCTAACCCTGAGGAAGTATTGGTGCTTCCTTTTCTTCTATCTGAAGGATACAGTGCTACAAGGTAGCATGCCTCTTTTAACTTCGTTCATTCCCTACTGTCCATCACTCAGTGTCTATCACTCTCACTGTCCCAATTTTCTCTAAGCTTCTGTTCCAGATGCTTTGTGGCCCCAAAACATGCTACAATAATCAACCACTTGTGTGTGGTGAGAAAAAGATAGAATCAACATCAGCCTGCATTGGCATTGCTGAGCGTGGTTGACAAAAACTCAGTATTCATACTTCAAATCACTTGGCTGACTGGGAAAATACACCCCCTATAATAATCTCCAGCCAAATTACCAGCAGAGAACTTAAAATTATGTCAGTCAAAGAAGTCCTTGAGACCATTCCAGGAATAGAGTGCAAAGAAAAAGCATGGTATCTTCATTTCAAAACAGCAGCTCTCAAATTCACTGGAAAGGCAATGTATTGATCTTAACCAAGCTTTAAGGCAGTGGCTGGCTTCATACAGCCATGGCTGGCTTCCATAGTAGTTAAAAAAACATTGCCCTTAGAAATATTTTAAGTAATGTAATGATACAACCCAAGCTTTTGTAGACTGCATATAACAGCACTATAAATGTGTAGATCTATTACAGTAATACACATTGTGTTGTTATTTTTCCAATAAGGAGCTCATTTGCTGCCTTTCTGGAAGGTTGTCCAAGTAGGACATTTAGAACATGGATTAATTTCCAGTTTTCAATTGGAGTCCATTGCTGATGTATCAGGATTATTTCTGTCCAATACAGACAGAAATTTGAAGTGGAACTTCCAAATAAGCAAATATTCTGGGATTACAAATAATGGCAGGGGAAGCTGGCAAATCACCAAGGGTGAAAGGGCATGCTTGTTTCTTCCCAATCTCATTTTTCATTGTTCCCACCATAGTCAGCTGATTTTATCTTCAAGTTAAAGCATTGCAGATTTTAAAACTCTGCAAGTTTTAGTAGGATAGTGTTAGTGAAAGAAGGAAAGATTTGTATATTGACATCCCTAATATTGACCTTAAATGGTTGCACTCATGAGCCAAGGATGAATTAAGGCAGTGTGTTGTGAGATCAGGGGAAACTTAATGTTGTTAGGTCACGATTATGCTGAGGTTAAGTTGGAACTAAGCCATAAACTAACTGCAAGACTATATCCCCAAAACACTCTATTACTGTATTATGCTTAGTTTAATATATGAACTTAGCCAAGAAAGGTCATATAACATTAGCATCCATCTCAGAAAACTGGTATTTTGAAACAAACTACTGTGACAATTTTTCCCAGATGGGATAAAATATGACTCCAGTGGCTATACATATTATGAAACTTGTAACTCAACACATGTGGACACCAACTGTTTAGAAAGAGTACTCTGTATTTTCATGAGTTTATGAACCACATGTCAGAATGGAAGATGGACATTTTTGTTTGGCTTTTAATGTATTTTCCATATCCATGTGCACCTGAAGCACCTGTGAAGAATGCATTGCTTCCTACTAATTCTTCTATCCTACAATACTTGCACTTGAAGTGTACAATCACAGCCTTATACCTATTACCCAGCAATAACATCCAATTAACTAGAGGTCACTGATCCTGAATTAGCAGTTTCAGGGGTGCCTTCTAAATAAGTGATTGGAGGTCAACTCTGTCATTTCCATTTCATGTGGATTGTCTTGATATTCCTAATCTAAGGTCCTGGTATTGATATTGTTGGTGTCATTGGGTATTATGCATGAGCAATTAACAATTGGTCTTCCAATAGTAACTCGGTAAATAGCTATGTAACCAAGTCATTCCCATGCAGTTTTTAGCATTCATTCCCTACTGAAAATAACAACCCAACCCTTTCATGTTTATTCAGAAAGTTTATCCTACTGTGGCCCAATGGAGCTTCCTACCAGGGAAGGGTTCATAGGAATGCAGCCTCAGCTCAAGTAGGCGTAACTGAACTGAAATTACATTCTTCCCCTGATACCCATATTTCCATCTTGCTCCCTTTCTGTGTTGACTTTTTTTTTATTGAAAACTCCTCTGGGCTGAGATGTCATGTTGTAATTCTGTAAACACAAGAAGAATGTACCTACACACAGCTGTGGTGTATAAAACAGCAATGTCAACAATTATTAGCAGTAGCGATTCTAATCGTCAAATAAGAATGGGTGATTCAATAGTCAAAATGTATTTCCTCTGCGACAATCCAGCATTATAAATTTGAATTAAAGTTCTTAGTTAACATTACAATTGTCATATTATCTTTAAAAGTCTCCATCTGCATTCAAGAATTATGAACCCACTAGATTGGATTTAAAATGCAGCTCTACAGCTACTTAGCTGGAAGGAAACCCCACTGATCGTAATGGGTTTTATTTCTGAATAGACATACATATTGTGGGATTCAAGAGGATTGATCATGTTAGCTTGGGACTGCAAATTTATTGATTTATTTTTCATTAAACTAATGTATGTAGCTTCCCAACTCACACACAGTGACTCTAGAAGGCATACACATTTTTTAAAAAAATCACAATTAAAATTCCACAATTTAAACCGCCAACCTAACCCCCAAATTATCTAATAGCACCTTCAAACATCAACTATAATCCACTAAAGTTTCTGTCATCATACATTGGTTTGCCACAAGATTCTTTTATTTGGTTCACAAATTGCCCTAAATCATGATTTATGGACTTTACCATGGATTATAATTGAATTTTCCCAATACAGTAAACTATAAAAGATGGTTTAAACCACACAATCAAAATTTACACACAGGCTAAATCAAAATCAATCAAATCACCTTATGGCTTAGTCTGATATGCAAATCCAGTCTTTGTTATGCATAGGAAAATTCTAGTAGGAAGTGACTGATTTCAAGTTTCCTAACATACACAGAGTGCCTTCATTATCAATGCATTTAAAAAATTCAGACCACTGAACTTGGAAGTGAGATTGAAACAGGAATGGAATTTATTTCTAAGCATGTTGATAACACTTACTTTAGGAAGCCTACTATATTTTCTAGGAAACTTTCAAAAGTTGGAAAAAATATTTATTTCAATTTCAATTTATATAGCTACCTATCTTACAAGTGACTCTGAACAGCTTATAACATCCACACAAAACACACTATAAAACACAATACAGGCTGCAGCTCAGAGACTGAAATGGACTGCTAATGCATATACATTTTGTTGGGATTGAAATAATACAGGAAAAAAATATTAGAAATGCATATAACTTTCAAAACCTTATTGTGAACACCATATTAAACTACAGCTCCCTGCATATACTATAGTTTTTGTCCTCTTCTTATTTTGGAGTCCCATTTAATTTCTAGTAGGCTGCCTCTATTCTCCAGGACATCAGCTTAAAGACCCACTGAAACCAATAATGCTATAATAAATGCTGTTGTAAATTTAGGAGGAGTTATTGCACTCAGATTAATATGTTGTGCCTGTCCAAGTTTTCATCATGTGATGCACAAAATAGAAGTTCCGTTTATGATTCACATCATTCAAACAAGGTAGATGACCTGGAAGAGAGATTTCCTCCATTTGCCCTTAACCATGACACAAATATACTCAGATATTTCTTCCTGTCCTGTGTCCATCATCTCATCCTCAGGCTCAGCTGCTTTAAGCAAGACAGATTTAAATTATTTCTAGTTGTTTCGATGTTAGCCCCCCACCCTTGCTGTCCAAGATCAGTTTCGAGTCTGCATTAGGTTTGTCATCAATTATTTTGGAGGGAGATCAGGTAACTTGAATCTGCATCATTAGAGACAGATTAGGGATTGGCAGATGAGACAGAAGCATTTTATACCAGTATAATTTTCTGCCAGTTCAAGTGGGAACTAACATTTAGCCTTGGGAAAAGTGTCTTACACTTACTGATAAATGGCCTGATCATACAGATTAGTTGAATTTTTTTATGTGAACCAGGACTTATTAACGTGGAAAATATTTGCACTATTGTGTGAGTTGCATTCTTATTATAAGGACATGGATCCTACCTTTCTTGTGAAAACACAAAGTGGCTTAGAGTTTAGACCTACAACAGCAAGGAATAAAGAAGTTTGGATTGATGAACATTAACTGGACCAAGATCACCCAGTGAATTTAGACATTTGGTGCAATTTTTGCAATGGCTTTGTGCTCTAGTCTAGTCCAACATTTGAACCACTGAGCATAGTATTTTATCCCGAATGCTTCCCTGAATATACATGTGCACTAATTCATTACTTGCAAATAAACCTTTTTTATCTAACCAAAATCTGACTTTGGGAAATGAACTGCTTTTGTTTTAATTGCTGTATTATATTATTTGGGAAGGGTCGACACAAAAATTAAGAAATCCACGTCCAGACCCCCCAGTGATGGGGAAAAGGGAGTTGCGTTGCAAGAACAATATTCTATTATTCACATTATCGCACATTATCTACATAACTTTAAGTAGGTGTGATTCTAATTAACCATGTTCAGGATCGTGTCTCCAATTCAGGAATTTTAAATGTGCATCCTAAGCACACCTCAGTGACACGGAGGGAACAAAAAAGATAGTCCTGCAGCAGGTTGGTTTAAACCTTGATCAGGCTGGAGTAAAGTATTGAGCTCAGTGAATCATCCTCCAGTCTAGAGTCACAAACTTTGGCCTATTTTGATGGAATTGGGAAAGGCAGCTCCGATCCTAACTCACTTTTGCCAAATGGTTCACGGAAAGGAGTTCGCCAGCTTTTCTCACAAGGCTTCAGATGGTTGTCAGAGCCATTAAGAGAAAGGCTTGGAAATGGCCTGATCCGAACTTTAAACCAACCGAGTTCAAGTCTAAACGCGGCTGCTCCTCGTTGGTGGACAGGCTAAGGCTTGGGGAAGGGCGAGATCCGGACTTCTTTGAAGCTGAAGCCAAGATGGCAAGAAAAATAGCTGGACAAGAAGTTCCGGCTTGGCAAGACCACATAGAAACTAATTTCTTTCTTTCTTTCTTTCTTTCTTTCTTTCTTTCTTTCTTTCTTTCTTTCTTTCTTTCTTTCTTTCTTTCTTTCTTTCTTTCTTTCTTTCTTTCTTTCTTTCTTTCTTTCTTTCTTTTTGCCCGGGTGATTTCCTTTATGCTGTTCTGCATATACAGCGCGAGGAGGAGGGAGGTCCAAGTTAAGGGTTCAGAGAAGCCGGATTAAAGAGGGGCGATGGAGGCGGCGGCGGCGGCGGCATCAAACAAATGTTGTCGGAGGGTCTTTACAGTTTCTAAACCTACAGTTTAGCCTGCGCTGCGCTCTCCGGAAAAAAAAAGCAAAAAAAACCTGATACTTCAGACAGCCCATTTCTTTCCTTTCACTTTCCTCAAAGGGCAATAAAGATTCCAAGAAAATAAGAGGGAGCGAGTTATGCCTTTCTCGTGACCAACCCCGATTACCATTTTCATGAGAGAGAGATCTCCCCGAAATGTTTTTGCCAAACTTTCTCTCGCTCTCGCTCTTTTTTTTTTTTTCTCTCTCCCCCCTTTCCCTCTCTCTTAACTATAGCCACGCAAGCCTTCGCATTTAGGGTGCTGGGGACGGCCCTAGAGTCTAGACTCCAGACCAAATTTGCATTCGCAGACCGATGGACTCCCCATCACTGGCGCGCCAAAGGAGCGAGGACCGAAGACAGCCGCGAAGAAATTAAGCGTTTGAGGGTGGAGGGAGAGGCGTATTGATTTATTTCCACGCATTTCTTACAGCCGGCCGCTCCGGGAAGCGCGAGAAAAGTAGAATCCACGTTAGCCGCGAGGAGGCTGTGACCAAAAGCAAGCTAGTTGAGATGAGGTCAACTCCGAGCCTTCTCCTTTCAAGAGCTTATTGGCTTCACTCCTAACTTTGTTCCACCTTACCACTGTATAAGGTCTTCTCGAAAGCGAGAGCGCTTCCGAGGGAAAGCTACCAGCTTGGTCCATGCGCACAGTGTGGTTTATTTCCGAGTAAATATGAACACACAGGATTGCCAAGGGTCATGGGGACGGGGCAGACGGGAGGGGCTATCCCGCTCAGGAGATTTAAAAGAAAAAAGATTCATTCAGAGATTTAAGAATTCCCTCTCCTTCAGTTTAATCAGGGTAGATTTGACTGAAAAACAGTCTTTTGCCAGGGCATCTTGGGAACAAGCCACTCGGATTTGCCAAGGATTTCGGGGGCTGAAGGAAACATGTTTAATTGGTTCCTCCCATCGAAATCAAACACACACACACCAAGCATATTTTCCTGGAAACAAGACCATTGAGTTTTTGACTGGGCAGGTTTAGGAAGGGGCTGCATAAGGCTTAGAAATGGACAGATTTTGCCAATTTTTTGTTTTTGTTCTCCTGAATGACGAATCAAAAGAAAAGTTTGTTTATATATAAGATGTCAGCTTTGTTTTTGCAAAAGATAATATTGGGCCACATCCGCCTCCCTGGTCATTTTTTTTTTACTTTAAAGTGATTACTGAGCCTGAATTAACGTTGATACAATTTAAAGGCACCATAATAACTGGATTCATGCCCCATGCTAGATTTGGCTAAACTGGGGCAACTGCAGTACATTGAAGTCTGTTAATCAGACCAAAACTTTAAACCATTAAAATAATAAGTTTTTTGTTTTGTAGTCATAGGGTCTTTATTCAGCTTGATGCTCTCACAGTATGTTGGACTACAAGATCCATGGTTCTCAACCAGATGAATAGTTTAGCATATCTGGAAGGCACCAGACTGGGGGTAGCTGGCTTTGGTCTGAACTCACACAACATGGCAAACCAAAATTGTCAAATCACACACTAAAGTATACTTTAGTTGGTTTTCTAGTGTGATGTGTGAGGCCAATTCTTGTGAACTGTAACTGTAGCATATTGTGTGTGACTATTACCCCTCCTTGTGATTATATTTTTTTTTATTTCCATTTTTTACTTTACGTTGATGGATGTTATGAATGTAAGATGTGCATGCATTCAATTTCTTTAGTATATTTGCAATGTGTTGATATTAACAATGCCATCTGTATTTGTGCTCTACACACCCAGGTCAGGAAAACTGAAGAAAATCCCAGTCAAATCAGGAACTTAAAGCTGCCAGCCTTTAAAAAATTTACTCGCTTAGCAAAATTAGTCTGAAATTTTTTAATAAACAAATGGTGGAATCATTCTGTCTCAAAGTAAAGGCTATGCATATATCTTAAGATTTAGGTAAGAGCTACTGAATACAAAATGCTTTGCTTTGCTTTGACTGGACAGCATGGATTAGCATCAAGAATACAAAATAACCTGAGCTACTTATATCGCAACTTCTTCTCATTCTTCAAAATTTTATAGTGGAGCAAGGCTAGGACCTGTTTGATAGGGCTACACGACTGCAATATCTATATGGAGTCAAGTCTCAAATCTAATTTCCCCCAAGGTCATCCCAGACCTTGACAGCTTACTTGGAAGGGAAGCACTTTTAAATGAAATAGAACCATTATCCTGCCCTCAACTCCTCCCATTCTAAGGATGCCATAAAATATCAGTCTTAGCAAGAGATCTAAAGTTCTGTTTTTGTTTTAAAAAATGGCTCCAGTACTCTTCCTTCTTTTTGTGAATGTATGAAGAGTTGTGTGTGTGTGTGTGTGTGTGTGTGTGTGTGCCTGTTCATTCTGCAGGAACCAGAAGGATTTGCTCCTTCCAGATCAGCAGGCCAAGGCCAAGGCCTTTGGCTGAGAATGTTCCCGTTTTTCTGGGGAAAATAGCATGCTAAGACTTTTTCTCCAGGAGGCCTCCCCTCCTTCAAGAGAAGCAAGCATTTGATCGAATGATTCTAATTGCTCTAGCCCGCCATCCATTCAGGAGAACAAAAGTAACACAATTAGACTTAATTAAGTTTGGTTTGTTGTTGTTTTTAAAGGCCAGGTTTGTCACGGTTGCACAGGCAGCAAACTGCTCTTGTCAATTCCCTAAAGCTCTATTGAAGGTGGTAACATTTGAAGTAGGTTACCCACCTGTTGATGGACTTCTATTCACTTTATTTGGATATTTAATTGTGTGAGCCAATGCAAAATCCAGGGCTGGGTTAGCCACTGCTCTTTTAGGACTAACCAATGTGTCCTAAGAAGAAAAACCATACTTTCCAGTTTCTTCAGGAGTCTTTCATCAGCCAAACTGTCTTAAGAAAAAGGATAGTGTAGAAGCCAGAGCAGTGACCACCTGGTTCAGCCATTTCAGCCAGTGCTGGGTGTGATTAGTGATTAGATAATATCTAATCAGAAGGAGCAAAAGTCGCTTTACCAGCTAGCCAGGTGCCAATCTGGCTGTGGCTTTTCATCACTCATGGTTGTATCTTCTTAGAGAGTCAGCCAGTCATGGTTGTTATGGCAAGAGAGGACTGACTTTGTGACTGATATTGGCACTGTACATAGGCACCTGGGTCTGGCAGAGAGCAAAAATATGCACTAAAGAAAATCTCCTTCTGGTCATACTGGACTCCTTGTGGTTTCATGTAATTTTTTGGCAGCAATTGAAACATCTTTTTCTATTATTTCATTAAATGTGTTACAGTCACGTACTCCATCCAACTCTGCAAAATGTTTTTCCATTCTAGCAGGGTGGATTTTATCTAGGTTCCTACTCTAGTACTGTCTTGTGGTTTCCCATTTAAGTATTAACCACATCAAACCCTGCTTAATTTTGTGAGATAGCCACAGAGACTGCCTAGTAGCTGCATGAAAATATTTAGAATTCTGCTGTTACTGTTGAGACTTCATTGTAGGTTGAGAAAAGTGAACGGGAAGGAAGAGATTAATTTCAGAGAAAAACAATGAACTTGGTCTGGATCCAAGTGAGCTGGACTATGCGTGGGTTTAAGGTTTCCTAAGACTTCTCTGGTCATTGATCCAAGTTCATCTAAGGTCAGGGGAAAGCTGGTATGAAATAGCTTTATCCACTATTTGACTGATCATGGCCACTCAGCCTCTGATATCTGTGTGTTCAATCAGGAACACTGCAGGAAAAACTGGATTTGCTAGTGCCCATGTGGAGAAGAGGGGGGGGGAAGTCTTCATTTAGGGCAATATAAGAACATTGCCATTTAAAAAGTGGGAATCTCAGTAAATTTAGCAGTTTTTTTCTTCTAGTTAGCAATCCCACCATTCACTGGTGGCATATAATGAAAGCAGATTATTACACTTCCATTCTACCTGCATGACATTTCTCTAAGAAACTGTTACAAACAAGGCTTTAAATGAAACAACAATATAGTGATTAAGAGGTAAGGAGGAGGAAGCAATGCTAATTCCATTACTAGCCCATGCAATAATGAAACCAAACTGGCAAGAAACGTTTCCATGTCGTTTATCCAACTGGGAAGAATTTAACTCAGTCTACAATCCGAATTAAGTTGAATACTAAAACACTGGCCTACTTACGCTAGGAATCCAAATATATTCTTACTCGGATACTTGTTCTATTGCTTCTAGACAACTGGAGGCATGAGCTGACCAAAGTTAAATGGCATTAAGGACACTGTTCCATTCAAGAAGAAAGCCCGCCCCCCAAACACACACATCTACATCTTGCATAAACATGTAATATAATGCATACTTTAATAGAGACAATGATATTAATTTATTTGTGAATACTGTCATTTATTTAGATGGAGAAATAAATTAAGTAAACACCAAATTTTACACTCTACCCTTCAGATCACAGAATACAATCTTAGTCGCATGATTGAAAAGGAAGGTAAAAAATTAGCTAAAGTTGGAGGGTCTTAGAGATCAACCCACATTTCCTGGATTTGGAACATTGTTCACAAATATGCATTTAAATTCTAGTAAAATGACAATGGCTCAGCTGTCTGGTTGCAGTTATATATGCCCTAACCTTCAGATTGAATCCAGAATTAACCTTACTAGTTAAACCTACTGAAAACAACCACACTTAAATTAGTCACTAATTTACTCAGCTCTTTAATCCATGATTAAGTTTATTTGGTTTAATTCGCACAGGTTGTGTGAATTCCACAATGGTAGCTTATTCAATAAATCACAGTAAAGAAACTATGGATTAGTGCGGGAACGCAGACAATAGTGGATCAGTCAAAAAGCCGTCCCCAGCGTCTGGGCCCAACCATTAACATAATAATTGGGACTAACTTTCGAAGACAGCGGAGGCATATTTTTTAAAAAAATAAAATGGCAAAAATTCCTCCTGAATTGGAGGTGGGAGTAGAGGCGTCGCTGTGCACCCGGGAAGCCCGTCTCCAGTATGTGAGATCTGAAAAGCCTGAGAAGGGCTTGAAACGAAGCTATCCATCATTTTCACCAAACTTGTCCCATTTAAAAAGCTGAGCTTTGGGGGAGGCAAGGACTTCAAAGGCAAAAGCGCGGCACGAGGGACCGGATGCCTCAAGTTTTTGGGTTTTTTTCTCTGACGTTACAGGGGGCGAGCGAGTGGGAAGTTTGTTCGTATGGGTGTCTGTATATGCAAGAGTCTAAAGTATCAGCCAACCAAAACTCAACAGCTCTCAGTCGTTTTTAAAAGATTCACTTAAAAAAAATTATAAGTGGGAGCAAAAAAGCAAGAAGGGAGTGCGAGAGTATGAAACAGCTCAAGAGGGAAAGGAAGTTATTAACTTAAGCAGACATCTCTGCCAGTTTGAAAGAGCAGGATGCTTTCTCTCAAGCATTTTTGGAAGAATATTAGGAGTTAGGGATCACTGGACTTGCATGTCTTTTCACTTAACTTTTCAATCCCAAAGATACTTTAAGAGACGTTTAATAAAGGCCTTTCGTTCGAAATTGCTTTAGTATTAGAACCCAAAAGACTCCTATTCTAGGCAGCCTCAGCTCATGCTAAGCCACCTTTTCATGCTGACTCAGGAGTCAATCTTTTGTGGCTTACTCCCAGGTTTTAAAGGGCTTTATTCCTACAGTAGACAAAAAGTGACTTCTGCCTGACCGAACAACGTTCTGTTTTTTCCCCAGGCAAAGTAACTTTTGGGTCTAGCTCAATTAGTTCCAAGTACGATGCCCCACCAATTTCAGTTATTTTAATGGCAGTTTGTTTGTTTATGTTTGCTTGTTATGTCAGTCGCTGCTTTAAGTTTCACTGCAGGGAACTCCATCAACTTTAGGTTTCATGTAAAAGAAACTTTTAATTGTTCATGGTGGGAATAAAGTAAGAGTTTTTCTCCTAGATATCAAGAGAGGGGTACCAACTTGGTCATTCAATTTTCCCAGAGTTCTGCTGGGGGATTGTGCAAAGGGGGAAGTGGAACGAACTTGGCCAGATTACAGGACAGACACCGAAATAGGGGGAAAATATGTACAAACCTGGATGTGTTCCCTCAAACTAAACTCTTTTGAATATGTTGGAATTGACGACCAGGTTTTTCGCTTTAAAGCTATTATACTACCCACAGTTAGCGGACAAAAAAAAACAAAACCCACTAAATAAAGAGAGGCTTACTTCTGAGTAAGACCCACTGGACTGCAATTTTTCTTTTCCTCCCTCTCCCAGAAAAGCAATAATGCAGATAGCTGTAATACGATTCAGAATATGGCTACTAATCCTTTGAAACGAAGTTCTCTTCTTTCTCAAATTCTTTGGGAATCGTTTCAACTTAGATGCATAGGGAGACCCTCTTTTCGTCCACACTAATGAAAAGAAAGGTCAGAGGACTGGGAAAGCACCCCCCCACCTGTATTAGCAAGGGTTTTGAGAATTCCCTTTCCCCCCCCCCTCAAAAGAGTTGGTGATGTGGAAAAGACTGTGGCAGTTAACGTTTAATGTAACCTTGTCTCATCAGTCGAAAACAGGACATTAAGCATCTAAATCTTTCTGAGAAACAGAGGTACTATCTGATGAACATGACTTAGCACAACCTAACAGTTGTTTTCGTCTAAATTATGTCAAAGCCCGTGCAAAGCCTGTGGTTTTCTTAAACCACTTGAAATGCTTAATTGCATCTCCATAGACAAATTGGGCGGTTAGGTCTGAGTGAATTCTAAATTTATCTATCCAATCTCTTTGTCCATCCACAAATATCGAAAACAGCACATCGATTGGGTTCTGTTATATTTATCTCATCTTTTCTCGTTCGAACCTTAGACCATATTCCCACGAAATTGGATTTTAATATATTAAGCGATAACATATTTTAAGGTTATACCGTTAACATCTTTAAACCCTTTACGATTTTTAAAGTCATCTGGATTTGGGTTTTTTTCCCCTTCGCTACTGATGATGAGTTATTAATTTATGCACAGCTGCTAAAAAATAAACTCTCCTGAACTTCTGAATACGCGTGAGTCGGGATGCAGAAAAGGTCTGATTGAAAGGTTTATTCGTTTGCCTAGATTGAAACCCACAGGAGAGAGATAATTAATCAAAATTCTCGATCTCGGGCTCTTCCACTCCGCTGTGTCCCAAGTTTCAAGTAAGTCATCAAATCTTTGGCTGAACTTTCAATGAGTGAAGGGGGGGGGGACTTATTCCGCCTTCTGCTACTTTCAAGAAGTTTTCACAAAGACAAGTGGAATCAGGGGGGAGGAGAAAGGGGGAGGGAATGAGAAAANACAAGTGGAATCAGGGGGGAGGAGAAAGGGGGGGGAATGAGAAAAAGGAGGAGGGGGAAGTACCTCTGTTAAACAAGATAATTCTTGCTGCAAGTTTATTTCTACTTTCGACTTCCTATTCTTTTGTGGGATGACCCGGAGCTTTTTCTTTCCCCACCAGAGACTCTTTTTCTGTTCTTCTACTCCCCCCACTTTTTAAAAAATTCGTTTTATTGGCGGCTTTTGTTGCCGTCCGACCAGGGGAAGGAAGAAAAAAAGAGAGAGAGAAAGAAAGAAAGGAAGAAATACCAGTGCTGGGGGGGGGGGGG